>VFFE01005256.1:5641-185106 GCA_008921705.1 Burhinus oedicnemus
CGGGGGGGGGGGGGGGACGGGGGACTGGGAAATGTAATACCTCTGCCTATTAACACTGGCAAACAACTGGAGCACCATCAACACTGACACTGATGATATTTGATGATATTTGAGATGGGCTTGAAGAAGAGAAGCGGCTTGTTCTACTCTCTCTCTTCTTCAGAATGGGGAGAAAATACCAAAACAACTGGCTGATCTTAGCAGACATAAGGAAAAAAAGGAATTATTAATCCAACACTCTGACTGATGATGATGTCAAATCCACAGCTTTCTAGAATTTGGGATGAACATTAGAGAAGTAGGGAGCCTAGAGGGTTTTCTATGTTTAGTTTCAAAGCAGACTGCATTTTCTAGCTTCACACTCTTGTGGTTGCAAGTACTTGAATAACTTCTGCTTTATTGAAATACAGAAGTTTAAGGGGAAGCTCAATAAATGAGATCCAGGGCTGATGGCTGCCCACTCTGGAGAAGCACACTCCTTAGCTGTTTCAACACCAGTCAGTAGATCTGAACTCTCACTCCAAGTTTCTAGAACAGGGTTAGGTGCAGGACTACTTTCTAGAAGGCATTTCTCAACTGCAACAGTTTAGATACCGATTGCAGTCCACTTATTTCTACCCACTTTGTTCCCGCTAGACAAAAGAGGGAAAGAAGTCATAGGGTTAACTTTTAAACAATAAATACATACCCAGAAAACAGGATTGGCTAAACTGTCTTTTTATTTAAGTCCATAAAATGCCCAGCACATGCACACAGAGACCGTAACTGCTCTTGTGTACACATTCAGTGTTCCCTTTACCCCTACTATTATTACGACCATTGAAGGGAAGGCCCTAAATAGCTAAGGACAATTAGGACTTCATTCAGGAGTAGAAATTGCAGGGACCACAACAGCAATGTTCTTCACACCCTTCACCTATACGTTCTCCCATACCCCTCAGCTTTAATCTGCAGCAGCCTCCACTCCCAAGTTTCTCTCTCTTTCCTGGTCCGGCTCACAGCCAGTCTCTGCAAGGTCAGGGCTCACGCTGTGCACACACGCAGGACAGGAACAAGACATACTTCTTGCCTCCCTTCCTATCCGCATTCTCAAGTGGTTATCTAAATACAGAGGCACAAAGATCTACTGGTGCCATCTATCACAGCAGGAGACCATGACAGCTCTACTGCAAACCCAGAAGAGCCATCAACCAGATGAGTACTGCTCTCCACAAAATACAGCAGCCTAAGAGGGCCATCTCCTCCCTCACCCATCTCCATTTACCCTCTTGTGAGCCATGCTGCCACACAGCTTTTGTGGATGGAGCCTCTTTCATTCCGCTGAAGCCCAGGCTGCAGGGATAAGCACGGAAAAACTCCCAGACAGACCCATGGCTTAGCCCTCCATGTGCACCGAAGCACGTTCACGTGAAGCACCTGCACAGAGCAGACACCAGGATTATGAAGTTTTGTTCAAGATCAGCTGTCCCTCAGTTTCTCTGTCAAAGAGAGAAAACAGAACAAGGGAAACCTGTGGCAGTCCTAAAATGCGACTCATTCTACTTATAGCTTCCCCCTCTGGAGGCAAGCAAGGAAAGCTTGACTACAAGGTGTCACAGCAAGAGTCATTCAGATTAGTACCAAGGCTTGTAAGCAGGGTTTTTAGCAGCCCTCTTCAGCACAGCCCAACAACGAGTATCTCATTTAAAGTGTTTCTTCAGACAGTAGAAGCCTATTAACTTCCACAGACTCCAACACAAACTGTGATCATGTATCATAAAGTAATTACCACTTCAGACACTGGATGGGCATACAGATACAGAACAAGCATTTTTCCCCTTTCTAATAATTTCACCTTACCTTCTAGATTTTCTAAATACTATATAGGTTTGGTGTCAGTCATCACGATACAGCTTGCTTTTAATTAGCTCTACAAGGTTTCTGAATAAGGTGTTTTTCTTAACCCTCCCATCCACGGTAAGGGTTTGTTAATCTCCAGACATCTCAGACAAGAGGGAGAAATGCTGTGCGATGAGGGGGGTGGAACATTGTGCAATTCTGCTTGCAGGGATATTTGCATATGGCTTGCACGTATCAGTAGAAGAATGGCTTAATTTGTAAGCTGGAACAATAGATGACAGCTCATCTTCTTCTTGCTCCTGTGTTCATCCCTAATGAGCCTCTGATAAAAACGCTGATGAAAAATTTTTTGCCTTAGTAAATGAAGGAACACTCTACAGCCATCATCAGGAAGCCTGCAACATCACAGCTCCTCAATATTTAAGTATTTAGTGGTAACTCTTGTAACATAAATGCACCCAAAGCATTTCCTCACATCTCCAAAAGGATTTACAAAAGACTGCAGCAGTTAAGTCTTTTACTGAGACGACATTTTTATTAAACACACTAAAAGAATGCTAATATACTGCATTAAGCTTCACCATTAAAACTGAATTTTACTTGCCAAAAAACCAAAAGCCTATCTGGCAGAGTACTGGCTTCCCATCCTTACTGCCTTGCATCTGCCTGTACTAGCTACAATAGCAGCACTGTCATTTGTTTTGGTTCTCCTACTGACTTTACATTGATCAAATTCTCTTGTGATTAAGCCGGTATAAAGAGATTATACTTTTTCCTAACCCCACACGTCTTATGAGCTACCAGAAAAATCAAAAGTAAGCAATTAGCTGAGACGGTCACTTATTGCTTGAGTGAAATAGCTAAAACACTTAACTGTTAAACTGACAGGATCTTAGATAAATCTGTAGATAGCAACTGGAGGAGAAAAAAAAGTCCATTTTTAATTGAATTGCTTATAAGTCATCTCCATCAAGGGTATCTCTTAAATGGATGCATGAAGATTTTGGGAATGCATACATCACCCATCCTATAACAGCATCATTCCCTTTTCTAAAAATGTATGTCTAAAACCCAATCCTGCTTACAGGGCAGCTGAAGAGTATGGGGAGCAAGAATACCTATAAACTGTGTCAATTCAGCAGCTATAGGAGGGATCTCATCAACGTATACAAATACCTGAAGGGAGGGTGCAAAGAGGATGGAGCCAGCCTCTTTCCAGTGGTGCCCAGTGACAGGACTGGAGGCAATGGGCACACATTGAAATACAGGAGGTTCCCTCTGAACGTAAGAAAAAATTAACAAAAACCCAGGTTTTTCACTCTAAGGGTGACTAAGCACTAGCACAGGTTGCCCAGAGAGGCTGTGGAGTCTCCCACCTTGGAGATACTCAAAAGTTGTCTGGACATAGGTGGCCCTGCTTGAGCAGAGGGGTTGTTGAACCAGATGACCTCCAGAGGTCCTTTCCAGCCTCGACCACTCTGCCATCAGTGCTCTAGACTGCATTCAATTACCTACGTCCCACCATGTGCTAAAGAACTTGGCACACTGCAAGGTACCATCCCACTATCAGGGAGGTGAAGGTGAATCCTTAATTACCTATCTGCAATCTGCTTAAGGGGTTGCCTCACTCTCTAAAATTGCTTTAAATCATTAACATTTCCTGAATTACTCCAGCTGATAGTTTTATCACGTAGGGTCAAGTGACAGACTTTGAGACCACTTACTTGCAAAACCCGCAGATCTACACACAGATCTGAAAAGCCTACGCAGGTGTTTCCTCAGGGACTGCCTTGTGACAGGGAGTCAGCTTCCCAGTTATCCCAAGCATCCCAACTCCGATTCTCATTCTTGCCCTAAATCCTGGTAGTAGCCATAGGATGCTGCAGTGGTAATAGCAAACTTCTTTCTACAAACCTGTAAAAGCATACATACAGCAGGACAGAAACCATAACTTACGTATGCTTCGACAAGAGACAAGCACCCTTCTGGTTTTCACACAGCATTTACTCCTTCAATTTATTAATTTATTTGTGCCCTACATGTGTTTTAAAACATCAAATCTAGTCCCAACAAAGTTAGGTACGGTCACATTTTTAGTCAGAGGTGTCTGACTGTGGCCATGCCTTTTAAAGTTGCATCTTTTAAAAAAAAGAAATTCAGTGTTTTATA
Organism: Burhinus oedicnemus; assembly: GCA_008921705.1. Lineage (NCBI taxonomy): Eukaryota > Metazoa > Chordata > Aves > Charadriiformes > Burhinidae > Burhinus > Burhinus oedicnemus. Next base: position 9,650 of record VFFE01005256.1, read on the forward strand.
TGAAAAGTTCGCCCCTTCCACAGTCACAGCACATAACGTGCAAGTTGCTGGATTTCTGAGAATCTTTTAATAAAACCTGCAAACCCTAAAAATATGGCCTGTGGTGGGGAAAAAAAAAATAAAGACTGTCCTGCAAGTCTTTGCTCAGATAACAAAACAAAATTAATTTTCAAAGCTCTCCTCATATCCCCTGCCTGAGCGCCTCTTAAAGATCACTCCTAAAATTTAATTTCCATCTATTCTTTGCAACTCAAAATTACGTCAGAGGCAAATAAAACCCTTGCAGAGAAATTGAAAAGAGAATTTCTCTTTGCAGCAAGAACGCAATCTGCTCTCATTTACATCGACCACCACCACTGGCATTAGAGAGAAAACTTAGGTAGCTATGGCTTAACGCAGGCTTTCATTTCATCACACGCTGCAGGAAGAAGGTAAGCTGCCTTCCAGAAAAAACACATCGATAATGAAGAGTGAGAGCAATACTGAAGAGCTGCGCACAGGTAAGCAGTAGGATCACGGGGCAGTCACAAGGAAAGCAGAGCTGTGACACGGTGCCTGAGAACAGCAGGAAGATGGAAAAAACCACAGAGCAGCAGCAAGGAAGATTTCACGGGCAGTTTTCCACCATAACACAAGAAAAAAAGCTGGCTAGGGTTTTCTCCAAAGTAGAGACACTCACATCTTTGCATACCTATTTAATGTTGACTTTTAATCCCAATCGCACACAAGCATGTATATATGGCAAAGCCTACTTTGTCCCAGTCTCCAAAAAGAATGGAGGGACTCAGTGTTTGTACTTTGGGTCGGGGCTGACAAGATTGCTTTCATTCCACCCTGTGCTCTCAATTTTCTTTAACCTAAACGTGTCCTCCAGCCTTTTAACAGTGGCCTGGAGCAACCTTGAGTCAATCACCTCTTTGCCGCCCTCCAAAGAGGCCTCTGCCTTGTAAGCATCAGAGATTTCTCTGGGGGTGGGGGAAGAGAGCCTCAGGGCAATGCCAACTCCTAAACACTCTGCGGGAGACAGAAGTTGTCAAACGCCCCTCTCAAGCAGAGCTGTCAAATCATTTCTGTATTTATTCCTCTAAACCCATTCATACCCATGTCCAAATCAACCTGCTAGACTGCCTCCCAACATGCAGTTTCACACTCCAGGTTTCCAGGAGCTGCTCAGACATGAAGAAAAGCAGCAAACACACTTACACAAAAATAAAATGTACTGTCTGCGCTGCTTGCATCCCATTTAAGACTGTAATTTCTCTGTCAGAGCTGTCACAAAACCCCATGTAGTAAATGACAAGCCAACTCCGAAGCACTGCACCTAGTAAAAATTTAATATAATAAAACAAATTGAAAACGGCAACATTATTTTAACCATTCACAATTAAAGTGGAAAAATCATAAGGCAGCCGTTCATGGAATGATTTTGTGTACAAATGGTTTGGGAAAAAGAGACATTAAAATTACAGTTCCAGACATGGAGTCAGGTAAACAGCAATGACCACGCAGTGTTTTTCCCTGGAAAGCCAAGGCTGCTAAGAGATGTAATAAAAGGGCAGTAAGAAAATAAAAAAAAGAAAAGATTTATTTTATTTTTAAAAGAAGTTTGAGGTGAACAGGCATCTGAAATTCATCATAAACTTTCCCACCATACTGTAACCACTCCTCCTCCTCCTCCTTCCACCCCCAAGGGAATAAAAATACTTCCCTCCTCTTCTTCCCAAGTCCCAGCACAGAACAGGAAGGGAGCAGCAGCAGCAACATTTATTCCACACTCTCTCTCCCTTATTCTGCATAGCACCAATACCACACGGACACATCTGCTACTGTCAAAAGCTCCTTGAAGGCTCTGAACTAGTTCCTGAATAAAAAGAGTAGTTTTCCTAGGTCTCTTGGATAACATTAGCCTTTCACACAATCCACCTGGAAATGGTTCTTTAAAGTCAACAGCAGGTTTCTGTGTTTAACACCCAGCCATCTGACATCTCACAACTATCAAAAATTTCTACCCTAGTGTGTGACAGCTCTGCCATCCTCACTTAAGTTAATGTCAGTGCAGCTTCTGCATCTGTCATCAGGTACTGAAAAAAAAACCAACAAAGGTATTTCCCTTCTTTATATAAGGAATAATAAAAGAATCATAACAGTAAGGAAAGTACCTGAACACACCCCCATCGACAGAAACAGCTTTACTCCACCTCCTACTGCCAATTAAGAAATCATTAACTGAAAAAAACAGCTGACGAGAAGATTATAGATTTCCTAGAGGGATTTACAGAAGGAAAGGGGGACATGCCTCACACTTGGTTAAAGCGTTACCTGCTAGACCTGCTGCCACCTACCTCACAGTAGAAAACACAGGCAGAAATGGCTATTACAGAGAGAGTAAAAGGAATTTGTTTGCACCAAGGTCCCCTGAGGAGTAGAAAATGATACCAGATGGCCCTGACTACATGCAGTGCTTGGATTTACTGTGACAGATGGGGAGATAGGTTAAAAAAAGGGGATATGATAAAATGGACCATTTTATTTAACTCATTAAAATATTCTGCCTCAAGAAAATAATCCTCCATGGGGAACTAACAATTTGGAAAGATTTGATCATTTAAAATTTTATATTCTCCTTATCACATAACCAAAAGCTTCCTCAGTCACTGCAGTTTCAGCTACAGAATTGAAAATAATAGTTTGACACAGAGATAACAGGCAGCCAAAAGAAAATGCTGGTGCTACTTTTAAAGGGGGGGGGGAGGAATTACATAAGTCTTCTATCACTTAACCGAGTGCCAAAACAAAAAGTACATGTTATCAGAATTTTTGTGCCAATTTTAAGTTTCAATGTTTTCATTTAAAATCCCTCACCTGCTGCTATAACTTGGCCTCTATAGTTCATGAACCATTAAACTGGTGGCTGCCCCAGAAATTGGAAACATGATCCAAGGGACAGGAGAAAAGATGACAAGTCCTCTCAGCAGTGGCACCTCTTACGATTAATCCGCCAGAGGTTATGTCAGCAGTGAAAAGGCTGGCTGTCACATCCTCATCAATACACGCTCATCCATATAAGGTACTATACACATGCTCCAACACTGGAACAAAATGTGTGAAATGGGACCCTGCCTATGTACCTCCCTAAACCACTGTCATTGTTATACACAAAATGAGGCTGAATTGGAACAGTCAGGACGCCAGCTTATCTCGTGGGGTGGGATACAGGTGCAAGTGACAGATGATAAAGAAAAAACCCTACTATTTTACAAAATGTAAGCATCTCCTGCTTCTGCTGCAGATCTTGCAAACTCTCCGGCTTTTGGAAACAGTTCAGTTATGTGGAAAGATTAAGCAAAGTAAAATAGTGAGATTATCAAGAAAGAAGGTAATTGGGAGCAATCAGGAAGAACACTGGGACCTCTGCTGTAAACATCCCCGTGTATTGTTCGCATGTGTCGGTAAACTGTATCACTGAACTTTTTAAACAGGCAACTTACTACTTGCATATGCATATTGTAAAAAAAAAAAAAAGTTTAAGAATGTGCAGGAGAGGACCTCATCCATGTCACTAATTTTGTAGTGCCTTTTCAGAACAGAATTAAATTTTGAAGGTCTGATGTCAAAAATTCTTATTTAGGCCTGATACCCTAATTCTATCTGAAAATACTGTTTTGTGGAAAAAGATGACTTCTAGTAATTTTGCATTGATTTTATATAGCAAAACACACAAATGAACAAGCACTCCTGGGGATCAATACTAGGTTCAATCCTGGGATACACCTGTATTGTTACAAAGACAACAGAAAAATCAAAGCCTAGTCCAAGAGCCAGGCCATACCCGTTACTGAACTAGTAGACAAACAGGACAATGACAAAAATGTAAAGAAGTTAAGAGGCGCAATAGCCTATGTACTGTAAGTAATAAATGTCATGAAAAACAGACACACTCATTCAAATGGAAACAAGAAGCACTTCAGTTAAGAAGATATTTCAAGCCTTGAAAATCCATTTCGAACAAACAAAAAAAATTTAAAGAAAAATGTATTTGGCAATGTTATCTTTAAAAAGTGCAGACAGAGTATAGCTTAAAAAAGGGTACAGTGTTAAAAAGTTTTCCCCTAAGGAAAGAATTTTATGTTGAGTCTGTGCAGGTCAAGCATTCCTGACTTTTCAATGCACTAACTATGTATTTTGCATAAGAGAAATGGTGCCTGACAAGAGAAGGCTGTCCCTTGGAAAGGGAGGAATCTTTTATTACTCTTCTGCAGTGAGAGGCATCAGCAGTTGGCAACAAGTCCTCCAGCAGATTCACCAAAACTAATGCTTATCAGTAAGAGGCAAGTGCACAATTCCCAAAGGAAAAACAAAATGCCTAACAGGTCTGCTGGGAACCCACCAGTTTGGTTTTTTTGTTTGTTGGGGTTTTTTCTTTAGAACTGCTTTAGAAACACTTTGTACTCTATCTGAGGATAAATATTTAACTAAACATCTTGTTTTGCTTGCCTTAATACTTTTTATTTAATGAAAACTCCCCCCTCCGATTTCAGCAGTTCAGTCTTTTTTTGAAAATGAGCTAGTAAAATTCTCTGGTCCCTCAACAGCTGTCTCCATCAGATTTCTACTCCTCAGAGCCCCAAACAGCTCAATTTCAGAGGACACTATGGATATCTCTCTCAACAGTAGCAGTAGTGTGATCACAGTACCCAATACTTAATTCCTGCTAACATTCCTGGTGCCTATGCTTTACTGACTTGGCAGAAGACCATCTCCCAAGAAATACTGCCTTTTTAAAATTTATTAACAATTGCATAAACAATCAACATTCTCCTTCTATCCTTTGTCTTAAATAATGGAATACACTGCAAAATTTATTTGCACTTTCTTAACCAGTTGATTTCCTACTCTAATCCTACACTTTTGTCTATATTATTTCTTTCTTATCAGTGACACTTCTGCGACAATAGCAGTGTTGTCTGGAATTCCAAGCGTAGCCCATTTTTTGCAATACAAGTAGTGACAAACATTACAAGGACCAGTCGCCTTGTCAGGACAACATAGAACCGATGGGGCAGAGCCCCCTTCTTCATTAGTAAGACCTTCAGCCTCTCACAAGGCAGCCATCCTTTGTTTTTGCTCTCAGCTGTGAAAGCTAAATTGCAGGATACTTTGGTGATTGCAATTTCATGATGAGTCACTATGTTCTTCCCCACTCACCTTTCTTAAACTCCAAATTCCATCTTCCCTGAGAATAGGGCCAGAAGTAACAACTAAAATAGCAAACGTCTTCAGAAAAGAAAGTTACATAGAATTTATGTCCGGCTGCCAAAGTACATTTTGCTACACTAAAAACTTCCCCAGTATTCCTCATTTTGCAATCAAGGTTCCCTCTGAACTCCATAAAGTGGATGGGATGGATGACAGGTAAGAGACAATGATAAAGGGAGCAGCCACCATTTACTGCTCATGTCAGATCAAGGAGGAGAACGGTGAAATCTGAGCGCTTAGTGATGGTGTCCAATGGACAAAACTAGAGGAATAAGGCATCCTAATACTAGGGCTGCCACCTCCAGACGACTGAGTCCTTTTCCTCCAGTTGATTCAGGTTTGTGGCTATGAGCAATTCCTCCTACTTCTGGGAGGACATGAACTGTGGCAACGTAAAGAAAAGTCCCAGCAGAAAACAGCATAGCAACTCCGGTGGCATTGACTTCTGAAAGGGCTTCTTTGCTGCTCTGAAATGGAGAAAAAAAAATAGAAAGAGCAAAAAATGAGGATAAGCAGAAGCTCTTCAATCAATAATAAAAAAATTCTATAAATGTCCAGACATAGTAGGATTTCTACCAACTCTCACAATAACAACTGTATGATATGTTGCTTAAAGTCTTGCACGTTACATGTAGCAACTGACATTCTAAAGTTGATGTGGGGGGCAGAAAGACACCTCTCATCCTAGTTAGGTCACTTCAGACTTCTAGAAACCCTTACAGAAGAAAAAAGCCACAATCTATGCAGAAGCATCTTGTTCGACTGTCTCACGGCAACATGACAAAATGACAAATGTGCTTTGAAAAATATAAAATTCAGATTGCAAAACCACAAAATTTAGGAAGGACACTCAGGACTGACTTCCCCCCCCCCCCCCCCCCTCTTCTAAACAGTTCAAATAAGATGTTAGCCTTTACATATCTGGTCCCCTACTGGTCAGAGCAAGATTTGCTAGATTTAAGTCCCAAATCATCACTCTTTCAATATTTCATTTGGACGTACAAGTAAACACCCCAAACTTTTCCAGAATTTCCATGCAAATTTCATAAAGAAATGCATCCTCTGGATCAAAAAAAACAAGCAGAGGTGCTAGGATTAAGGTCATGCTACACATCATTAAATGTAATAAAATGCAAACCTGCTCATATCAGTTTCAAAATGCTGCTTGAACAATTTTCAACTCAAGTGTAACGTTAGTTCTCTAGTATACTCTCAGGTTACTTTTCCAAAGAGCAGAAATACACCTTCTGCTCTGGAACTACAACACCACTGTGACAGCCTCTGCAGCTTATCAATTCTCTGTTCTTTCTGAAGTGCAAAATGCAAACCCAACTCTTAGTGAGCCTACATCAAAAGAATGCTCAAACACCATTCTCATTTCTGTTTACAACCCCAAGCCTTTCTGCTGCCTTCTCTGCTGCAGTATCAACTATAACTTCTTTTCGGCAAGTAAAGGGATTAGCCTAGACAATTTACTTAAACTTTCCTCTCATGCCTTGAGTTTCACGCAATCACGAGTTATATTCTTTATGATAACATCATAGCATCACCAGCACAGCCTACAACACTTAGAAATACATGAGTGTCATAACATGATAAACTCATGTGCAGTGGCCCATTTCACAGACCATTTCACGTATAGAACCAAGACAAGACTAGGCTTTCAGGAGTGTGAGACACGACCAGTTCTGGGATGGCGGGGAAAACTAGCAAAGATGATTGTGTACCTGCATGTTAAAATGAGAATGCATGCAGCAACAATGAAAATGACTCAACTATGTAGTCATCAGATAAAACGTGGTATGTGATTAAATACGTTAAATTCTCAGAGGAAAGAGGTAGAAAAAAAGACAAATCAGCTTTTTCTAGAAAAACCCAAACTAATACATGACTCTATAGAGGAGCTATATCACTGGTTCTGATGGAAAGAAAGGGTTATTTTTTGTTTCACACATTCATATTGCTACCTTTTTATCTTTTCTTTAAACATGTCTTTTCTGCTAAATTTTTCAGTTTGGATTTTTATTTATTTATTTTTTTAAATGAACCTTGTGTGGTGTTTGTTTCCCCAAACTCTACCACTAAACTACATTTTGGGCAGAACAAAGTCCCAGACTTACCTTGCTTAGCCCTAAGTATGTCACCATAGACATAACAGGTGCTGCCAACGCAAAGACCAGCAAGTGTTTTCTAATTCGATTCCGTTCCAGCCCAGCATGCATCAGGAAGGAAACCAGGCCAAAGGCAGCTGGTGCCTGCAAAAAACAATATTCATCGGTAATACAATACCTTCTAAAATCCCCTGAAACCTGAGATAAAGTTGAAACACAGCTTACTACTTCGAAATGCAGTGAATTGGAAGAAATTCGGGGAAAGCAGTAGTATGTTGCAGTTAACCCAAATGAACAGAATTCTGCAGAATGCCCTACCATAAGAACAGTACCTAATGTAAACCCATGCTCTACCAGAGTACACGTATTTGTAGTTATCTTAAATATTTCAAATGTTCATTCTGACTTAAGTGGTTGCTATAATCTCTAGGTCTCTATTAACTTCTGTAATTTTTTTTTTTTTATCCTGATACCATGCATCCTTAGGTGGACAGTTTCTATAGCTACAGCAGAAAAATTCTACAATTAACATGGAGAGGAAAAATTCCCAAAGAAATATAGCTGTCAGTCTCCATGTGAACAAAGACTTAAGAGCTCTTCTGATTAGTTCATCATTCAGTTCCATTTCTGTTCCCACTGGGAAGCAAGCAAATACTTCCTTCCCCTCCCTCTGCTAGCATCCAGTTTCTCATCCACAAGGCATAGCTGTCCTATTCATGGAATTGGCTATATTTTTGCTCACGCAATCCACTCTGACAATTTTATTTGAGATAAGACATAAACTAAAGTATATTGAGCAGTTTTTATACACAGAATCTTTTTTTGTTTTAAACCTAGAAGGAGGAAACCATGAGTGAGGGGAAAAAAGATGGCAAAGACAAAAGCATCAAACAGGATCAGAAGATAAGAATAAAAAAAGACACCAGAGAAGAAATACATTTCCCTTTCAATACCAAGTATTTCTTGACAATCTTTCTTAGGAGATCTAAAATTGTAAAATTGTACAATTTCAGAATACAGTTAATTTTAAGAATAATAAAAACAAGTTTCACTTAGCAATAGCCATAAACTAAGATTCACAGCAAGATGTGACATTGACACCTTTGAAGAAGGTTATGTAAAACACATGCTTACAAAAAACAAAAAAATCCCAAAACCCAAACAAACCACAAACACAAAACACAACACTTCACTATCTTCAGAAAAAGTCAGTGTGAAGCTGCCACATTTTTTCATGAGCTATTCTTCTCTCCCTATTTTTGTGAGACTTTTCCCAACCACTGCAACCAAGGTAGGCAGTAGGCAGTCTGAATTATCTCTCATTTGTACTTCACATTTAGCACCCATCATTTGTTATTCTGTCATACATCATACCGGTGCTTTTCGGTCCTTAAAGCTGTACTACTAACCTGTTCATTTCAATGGTGTTACACATTTCCGGATTATATCACTACGAAAACTGAAGATGCTTAGTAATTTCTATATGCTTTAACAGTCTTTTAAAGAACAAACAAAATTTTCTGGATGATCACTTACCTTGTGCAACATAATCGCAACAAATACTATCAACTGGACACTAGTCTGAGAAGTAGAAGCTGCTGCACCCAATGCAACACCATCAGCTGAAAGAGGAGCACAAATTCATGGATTACTCCTCCATCCTGATCAGTTTCAACTTTCCCCACCTCCTCAATGGCTGACAGTACAAAACATGTTGATTTGAGAAGTCCTGTTACTCAAAATGCCTTACCAACCCATGATTCACTTCTCTTTGTTAAGCCACAACAATTTTAGGATTTCAGACAACCTTCAACAGGAGCGGTCTCTTTGTTCCCAAGACCATAAAAACCACACTGAGAATCTGTTCAGTATTGACGCATTCTGACAAGTTAGGACCAGGTAACAAGTTATTTTAGTCTTCTACAGTATTAGTATATCTGTATATTAATCTGTATATACAGATACTTCATTTAGGGAAAAAGTACCTTTTTGATCAAAATCTTATGATTTATTTAGACAGTAACTTTCAGCAGGAGAGATTAAAAAGCATCGTATTTGTACTACAAATATACAGTGAAGAATTACAACATGAACATAGGTTGACTGCCACACATGTGTAACTTTTTCAGTCCTTGCAAGACAGCCCAAATCTGTCAGTCAAATCTTTGCACTCCCCCCTATAATCTCCTTTTTCCACAAGACATTTTTTTAAACTTAATTTTTTTTTTTTTTTAAACACAGGTCAACTGACAAGCAAACCTAAAGGTGTTTCATACTACTACACTATCACATGTGTTATCACGTATTGAAATTTAGCAGTTAAAGCAGCCAGCAAAGGAATTGGAGAGGCAGAGTGAGCATCACACAACTTTTCACATGGGAAAAATAAAGGAGTGAAAACACTGTACCCAAATAAAACTCCATGGAACATTCTGAGCACTGGTGTGTGTTTTCCAGTAAGTTTTGGGGGAGATCCTTAGTCCTTCCTTCCTCCTCCCCACCTTTTTTTGGTACTAAAAAAAGCCACCTTTAAAACCAAAATGCAACTGTTTCTATCATATCTAAAGATGAGCCACACAGCAATGAAAGTCTTTGTCAAGTACTAACAATAGGTCCCACGTTACCTGCAGCATGGACTACTAGTCCCAGCGTCGTGGTGATTTTGGAGTTGCCTGATCTTGCAGCTTCTGGATCTGAAATGGTTATGAGAAAAAAAAAAGTTAGGATAAAGAGAACAAACAAAAATTATGCTGAAAGAAAAATTGTAAGTATCATCGCAGAGGTCTCTACCAGCAGCTCAGGCAGTTATATTCAAAACTATCAGCTTTTGTATTTCTGCATTAGATTTACTATAAAATAGTTCGATACTTAACACCTTCAAATCACCGGAAGTTCTCCCAACAAACAAGTGACAGAATCATAGACTTTCTTCGCAATTTACAGGATCACCAATATAAGCAGAAGTAGTTTTTTTTATTAACCTCCTGAAAACAAATGTTAAACTTCTCTGCTATCAAGGGGAAGATACACCAGTTTTGCATACCCAGAATCCAGAGCTGCTCCAAGAGTCAGCATAATTTTCCCCAGGTGACAGTCTGTAGGCAGTCTCTGTTGCACTGATTCTCCAGCGATTCCCAGTAAGCAAAAAATTCCACTTGTCATGGTAGCAGTGGCAAAGATTTCCCTCCAACATTATACACCACAGAGAAAAAACGCAGCCAGTCCTGCTTGAGATCCAGTGTTTTGACTGCAATTGTCTGACAACTACTCTGACAACGTTTGCAGGTTAGCTCACACAGCACAACAGGCCAATAGCCACCACTACGCAACAGGCAGTGAAACTGCTACGAAGAATCAGTGCAGGAAACGGGGCAGGGAAGTCCTACACAAGTATAGAAGCATCTTATTATTTAACTTTTTAATTCCGAACAGTTGAGCAGCTGTTATTTAATTATATTAGTGGCCAGTAAGCTGACTGCAAGCACGCTTACAAAGCTACTTTAATAAGTCTGCACTGCTGCCAAAAGGGAAAGTCCTGTTCCTTTCTTCCTGCCTGTCTCCCTGCCCTCCAGTCTCTCTCTTAGTGCCCAGGCATCCACATAGTTGCCAAGTAAGTCAGATCAGGGAAGTGAGCTGGCTAAAAATGAATGTATTCTCCTCCATCAGATTGATCTTTTGAATCAAAGGGAGCCTATTTGAGCAATTAATTGCATAAGCTCCTGTTGGATGACTGTTACAGCCTACTCATGTCCAACAGGAGGAGATCATTCACAAAGAACATTTCCTTTAAATTTCTCTTGGATTGACCAGAACTAAACACACTCAAAGAGTGTCACATTTAACTTCATACCTCCATTCTAACCTACAGCATTTTTCTAGTTTAGAGAAAGTAAAATCTAGCCATTTGGAGATAACAAAACTACCAGATGTTGGTTCATATGAGAAAAATGTTTTTCTTTGGTAGCTTTAAAAAACATTACAAAAACACTACTACATTTCCTGTGACAGAGATACAGACTAGACAAAGATTTACTCAATAACCTAATTTACAGTGTTTATCTCTAACACAAATCACAGTCAACTTTCTCCTGATATTTGCTCTGATCAGAGACAAAGGAAAGGGTCATAACCTGTACAAGCCAAGGATATTCGTGGCAGTTGCTTACCTGCATTCCCTTGTCATCCTCACAGCCACCAATTCCTTTGAAAAGTTCTGAAAATCAGCTAGCCACAGCTGTGGCTCCATTTACGCTTCTCCAGGAGCACAAATGCAACACAGCCCCCACACTGGCTTCCCATCCATCCTACCACACTAACCCCATACAAGCATCTGTGCAGCTGCACTATGAACTGCCAAGGATCCAGCCAAAACATATCCTGCCTCCTTTGTGTGTGTATTTTACTTCTCCTTCGAGATCAATTACTTAATTTCTGAGGGCCAAATTCCATCAGAGGAAATTATTTGGGAGAAAATGAGCAGCCAAAGGCAATAAAATACCTTTTCAGATGACAAAACACCTTTGGTGCATTTTAAGCTACAGTCTGAGCATGAAGCCACAGGCAGGAAAAAGAGGCAACTGTAGGCATTTTGAGAGTCTTGCAATGAAGTTGAGAAATCTTTGGACTAAGCAGGAAACATTTTGAAGTAAGTGAGGCTCTAGACTAGTGTGGGAGTCCAGCTGTGCAGTTACAGTAAAGGACCAGAGATTACATCCACTCATTTCTGCAGTCTTATGTAAGATAACTCTTTGTTCTTTGCAAATTTTACCTACACGTATGACAAGCAGGAAAAACAAACAAAGATAAGACTAACCTGATGTTTTTTGGAAAGCCAAAGAAATCCTCTATGGGTGATAGTGTAAAACAGACAACAACTCAAGTGTCAAGTCCCACTCCTGCACCATATGTGCTCGTACAGTTCCTTCATGTTAGCCAAGCAAGCTCTCAAATTATGCTGAATTCCAGGACAGATTTCCAGCAAAAGCACTTCACACAGACCTTGCTTTATGTTTGTAAAGCACCTACTGAAACTCTGGACATGACTGGTCAAATTAAATCCCAGTAGCAGTCAAGAAAATTGCAACTTGCTAATTAAGACTAATTAGCAAGACTAACTGAAGTCAATCTTTACTTACCATCTGTAGAGTGCACATGAGAGCTGCCTATCTGGTCCACCAACAGCATGAAGACAAAGCCGAGGACAAGGGATACACCAATGTAGGCATGCAACCTGGAATGGTCATGGCCATACTCGTGTACAACTGGGACTTCTGCTGCCTTCTCAGACTCAATCACACGCTGCATCTCACTCGCTGGGTGATGCTTCCCTGTGGAAGGCAAGCAAACAGGTTAGGAGACAGGGCACTAAACATGGCATGGTCACTTTTCTCCTCCTTTGCTGAAAGCATTCCTCACGCTTTCTTGGATAATACACAAAAGTCCTCATTTAAGGTCAGTTTTAGACCACTTACTTAGGGAAGCACACATTTGTCTGGTTGGCCTTTCCCCGTATAGCTTCAGCATGGAAAAGCAAAGAAAGCATTAATACTTGATAAGCCAAGCTACTCTGTTTAAATGCTGCATTTTAAATACAAATGGATTGATAAAAATAGCTGAATAATTCCTTTTTTAATTGAATTTGCAAGTTTTGACAGTATTCAGAGATACTGTCAAGCAGTTCAATCACAATCTTCATTTGTGAGAAAATACAGGATGAGGGGATAAAATAGGTTCCATCCACTAACAGATCTAATGCAATCTTTAAGAAGATGAACTTTCTATCTCAAAGCATCAGTCTCTAGTTAAACCAGTTAGCATTGACACACTCCATTGATACGGACTAGAACAACATTTAAGTCACAGTGTCCTACAAATGTCGGTACCATCCTAGAAACCCCAAAGCCACGGGGTTGAATGTTGTGTGGTTGTTTCTGTTCCCTACACAAGCCTTAATTCCATGCCCACCCCAAGACATTTACTTTGTCTCACTAAGCGACCCTGAAATTAGGTGAGCTCGGAATGACTCTAAAAATGTAACAAAGGGAAAGAAGACAGCCGGACAGGTTTTTAGTTAAGTTTCCATGGTATAAAATGCTTTATTTGGTGCGCAGGTCATAATTTAAAAATATTTTCAAATATTTCATAGTTTAGTAAGTGACAAATATCTTTATCTACAATGACTTTTAGAAAGCTGCGACATAATAGAACTTCACCAACTTTGACAGGTTGCCATTTGCCCAGCATGTGTGATCTTTATCACAACCAAATTATCACCACACAAAAAATTCCCACTAATTTCAACAGAAATTACATCAGTCTCACTCTGAGAGTGAGGCTTAAAGAGAAAGGAGAAGGTTTTTCCAGCACATGCATTTAACATTTCCACTAGTCTTTGGCCTAGTGGCTTTCAAGATAGGTCCATGAGATCCTCTAACCTTGCTCATGACCATAGGAAATTACTGCTTCTGCAATCTCATCTAACACAGAGGGCAAACAATGTCCAGAAGTGCATAGCTTTTTCAGTATTGGCCACCAAAGATTGGCAAGACTTGCCTTAGTACATTTATGTGAAAGAGATTTAATAAAGCTATTTTTTAGCAAAATTCTAGGTATTGTTTCTAGCCGACATAAGCAAAGAATCATGTCTAAGCCTTCTTCTGCCAATAGCATGCAGAAATACACTGTTAGAAAGGTACAAGCAAAGATCAGGAATAGGGAATTTTGAATTAAGTTCCCAACTACCATATAATGCACAATAAACACTTGACCTCTTGGTTTCAGACACTATGCACCCCTGAATCATATATTCTTCCTTTTTTTCTATTTCCCTTACAGTCTCTGCCAGAGACAGGACGTCAGGCTAGAAAACCCTTTGGGTGATGCAGAAGAGGCATTTAATACTCCTTGGCATACTTGTTATTATAAATACTTGTACTTGCACAGCAGGTAAGGTGCTTTACAGCAAGTAACTATTACTCCAATGTTTCCAATGGGAGAAGAGATCCAGTAAATCTACTTCCACATCTGATACCTCAAGCTAAGTCAGATGTTTGAGTTACATGCTATACTCCAAGCCACTGAACTACCTACCATTCAGTACAAGTTGCCTCCATTCCAGAACAGGGCCAATGCTTACAATCACATTTGGAGGTTCCATTAATATTCGTAAATCTCTTTAATGTTCTACTAAGAAAACGTTTCTTCTTCTATGTTTCTCTGCTAGACCCAGTGGTAGTATCACAATCTCTAATTGTAATTATGCTTGTAAAGTCTCCTGTCCTTCCCCTAGGCTTAGAGAACACAGTCACACAAGCAACTTTCCCGTATTTACATGAGAACTCAAGAGAAATTTGTTTTTTTAAATAAGAAATAAAAAACAGAGAACCCATTTGCAAAGCTCCAGTGCCCTAAAGAACACATGCATCAGAGTCCAATATAAGGAAGCAGGTGACATTAATTTCTACTCCCTCACAAAACAACTATAATATAAACTATGAACATGAAGAAAGCAACAGTTAGCACTATAATATAAACTAAGAACATGAAGAGGACTGTGTCAGGTTCAAATGCTTAATCAGAAACTATATTTTCTCTTAAGATGTGACTTGATCTTAAGATCTGCACCTGGGAAGGAATAACCCCAGGTACTAGTACATGCTGGCGGCAAACAATCAGAAAAGCAGCTTTGCAGAAAAGGACCTCCGGGTCCTTGTGGACACAAAGTTTGCCATGAGCCAGCAGCATGCCCTGTGGCAAAAAAAAAGGCTAACTGAGTCCTGGGCTGCACTAGGAAGAGTGCTGCCCGCAGGTCGAGGGAGGTGATCCTTGCACTCTACTCAGCACCAGTGAGGCCATGCCTGGAGCACTGGGTCCAGTTCTGGACTCCACAGTACAGGAGACACACGGACAAACTGGAGAGACATGAAGATGACTACAGGACTGGAGCATTTTCTGATAAGAAAAGGCTGAGAGCTGGAGAAGAGAAGGCTCAGAGGGATCTTATCAATGTACATAAATACCTGATGAGTATAAAGATGACAGAGCCTTATGCATTAATCAATTGTTCCTATCTATCCCTTTCAATGCTTCCTGAAGTTTGGAATAACCTATCTGATCTTGGCCAACAGCTGAACTCTCTCTTTTTTTCTGAAAAACACTTCTTCCAAAGTGACTTGAAACAATAACGTGCAGAAACCCCTTCTCAGTTTTACTTTGTATTTCTTGCTATTTCACAGGACAGAAATGCTTTGATGGCAATACTGTATAGAACAACATTGATTAAGCAAGAAGTTTCCATCAGAAATTCTAAAAAAAACTTTGCTAGAAACAATGTTACTGATTTTAGTTTATTTTTTGTCATATTTAATGGTAACGGGTCTAACAGGATTAATGTACAACACTTAAAGAAAGATACTAAGTAGATTGTTTCATCGATCTAACAGCAAGCAATATTTTCTCAGTATGAGAACAGACAAGGCTTTTAGAATAGTCATTCAGCATTGGAAAGCTTTTTGACTTCTGAACAGCTGATTTGTTCTGCTTGAATTACAGTAAGGATATTCATGTCTGAATTGATTACAACAGTTACAATTCAACACAGAATATCTCTCCTGTTTCAACCTTGCAATTTCACAGTTCACTAAATTTTTTATTTTTTTTTTTAAAGTGAGTGACAGTGCAACTTTCATGCACTTAACCTCATAAAAAAGAAAAAGAATGGCAACAAACAAAATAGAGCGCACCATAGATTAGGGCTTTCCTGACATCTGTGGCTTATGTGACAAAAGTAAAAATTGTAATTTTGGGGAGGTCTTTTGGATGGCAACTACTCTTCAGAAGTTTGAGACATTGACAGGAAAAACTTGACTTACTCTAGCAAGTCATATTCCTGCTGGAGTATTCATACATCTTCTTGGATGAGACACAATTGTACATCCATCCCACTGTACAAAATGTTGGCACAATGCCACTTGTACAGACAAAGCACATCAGAATAGGTGTGGTAGCCCTTGAAAGATTTCACAAACATATCTGCTGAACAAGATTGATCAATAAAATAATTTTAGGCCACACAAGATTGTTGCCATCTATATTAAAAAGTTAATTTTGCTTCAGATCATTTCAAGCCATAAAACACAGCGGGTAACTCAGGGCATCTTTCTGACCGTGGTTACACAGTTTCACCAGTTAAACCAAAGGACTGAAGTTGCCAAAGGAATTTTATTTGCCGATAATACTCAAATCAAGGTTTCCCTACACACATACATAGGTTTATGATCAAATAATAATCTGAATCATGATATGCTATTTGGTCTCAGCCTACAAGGTCAAAAATTAGAAGTTATTCTCAGGCCTTTGGGAAAATACAGAAGTGATAGTAAATGACTTTCATATCAATGACAAAACACCTGTTTTGATAACAAGCAACCAGTCTGAGTTTCATTACACTTGGAACTGGACAAACACAGACACCTCTCTCCCTCTCCTTTTTTCCTTCCAGTTATATGAATATACCTCAATGTTCCCCTAGGCACCTTTCCAGGTTTAATTACACAAATGGGTGAAGTTGCAAGAAAAATGTACTGAAAGCTGTTAAGTTCTCAGTTATATAGCATACAGCTCTAAACAGCAGACTATAGATTTCATACATGACCAGTATACCCCATTTAGGGGGGGGAAAAAAAAGCAAACATTCACAGCAATTGTATTTACTGCTAGCCATATCATTACAAGAAAAATTTAGTACACATAGAATTAAAATTGAATGCAGAGCAAACCCACAACTACAGCTCATTAGAGACATCATACATTAGAGTGCACAAATTACAGTATCGTATAAAAACATAATCAGAGGTTCTTTCACTTCTTGATAAAGGATGATTTTATATAGTATCTTCTGTTTACTTTAAATCTAAGCAGAACAACCAAAATTTAGTGGAAACTGAAAAAGGACAAATTAAAGCATATTACTAAAAAGAAATTTTAAACAGTGTAGAAACAAGAAAAAAAACAGTAGTACAAGAAAAGCAGAGTATTACAATTACCTCTCAATCCCAGATCAGCAACATCACATCAGACACTTGCAAAGATCTCTACAGCCTCAACTTCATAGTCTTTCTCCCATGACCACTAAGTTGTTGCTGTTTACCTTCAGACTGCTGATTCTGAGCATACTGGAAAAATCTCATACATGCAATGGTAATGTAATAGTGCAAGACTCCAACCTAAAGCAAGATTTAAAGTGCACTCCAAACATAGGTAATGAGCTCTGACTATTTAAAATAATGTCATAACCTCAAATCGAGGTTTACTAAGACTTCTGGATATAAGATGTGCTCCACACTTACGTGTCTACAAGACACATAATCACTGTTAGCTTTGAGCTGTTCGTTAGAGGCTGTGAAGTTTTGAAGACCAAGAACAGCAGACTAGAACTGGATGCTTGAACTCGGAACCATGTGCAGATTCTATCCGCAATACCACCCAAGAAAGAAATGCCTCCTACTCTGAATTAGTCCTATATAACCATAATTTCCAGCCAAGTATATTAAGGTAACTTAACGTCAAGATGCTCTTTAGCTTCAAAGGAGGAAATTCTTATGAGGGCAAGTACGTATAGATCTATAAAACACTTCCTGCGATTGCTTGAATGGGAAACAATCTAAACTACAAAAAGCAACACCAAATAGTCCACAATTTCATTCTTTGCCAAAGGCATCCTTATACCTCCTTTGAAGTTCAAGTGAAAGTTAAACTTTAACTCTCCCCAGAATAAGGAACACTACACATGGCCTGGCATAAAAGGCTGTGGTTCCATGAAGAGTACAGTACCTGGACCTACAAATGACTGGATCACTCAGCAATAGTCATCTGATCCACAGCCTGATCACATGCCTCTGTCAGACCACCATAAAATATCATGCCTATGGCAGTTTTGGGATTCTGTGATGTCTTTATGTCATGCTGCTGTGAAACCCTCCCACCAACCTCGCGTTATAAGCCCTAGAAACAGGCCCCAGTATATAACAACACCATGACCCCAGTTATCTTGAACAAGGCCATCTGAGTTTGGTTCTTACCCTCCAAAATGTCTTCATAAAGTGCATGTACTCCTTCCGGCACAATGACAGCCAAGGCAGTTCCACACAGCAGCCCAGCACCCAGAACCGTCACCAACTTTAATCTCTCCTGCAAGCAAGTACAAAACAAGTATCATCTTTAAGAATGAAAATGTTTTCTTTACTGTCCCTCATTAATAGGGGGTGGGGCAGGGGGAAGGAGGGGAGCGAATGATCCACAAAACCTCTTGCTGATTTTTATTCATGAGCCCCAGTTGCACAGTCCTATATTTCTGATGAATAACTTTCTGAAAAGTGAACGTATCCAGTGTCCAATGCAATCAACTGAAGTAGGAAATAAAAGTTAAAGGTGATCTATTAGACTGTTAACATCAGACAAGAAATGAAACTGAGCATACTTGAAAATAGCAACAATTGCTATATTTGGGACTAACAATTATTGGGGTCTGATTCACCCTCTAGGGCCTCAAACTGTAAGGCCTGCAGAGACAAAGAAAGACTGAAAGCACCTGAATTCTGAAGCACGTTTGCAACTCTACGTTTTATCTCCATTCTAGGTTTGTTTTCAAATATATTCTTCCTACTAGAAATCATACTTAAACATGCAAGTCCCCTGAAATCTGTGCTAGATGGACTATTTCAGTCTCTAAACCAAACAGCCTGCACTCTTGTGCAGAAGCTTGTCTTTAAAACTGCCATACTTTAACGGCCTTCTATTTAACTGGGTATCACTGAAGAACTGACTTTCTTTAAACACATAAAACTGTGGATAAAAAAAGTAATTTAAGAGAAAGATACTTTTTTTGTACTTGAAAGATGTGATGATGTGTTCCATCTATTAAAAAAAAAATAAAATCAGGTGCCAGATGAAGTTTTAGAACCACAGTACCCCAGCACTTGCAGAACATCAAGTAGCTACAAAATATGGCAGGAGGGACTGAATCCCCAAAATAGTTCTGAAAGCAGAACTATAAAGAATAACTCAGACTTACTCAAATGAGAGTTTGAATGAGGGAACTGCATTAGTCAAACTGATAATCATACTAACATATATTTCATGTCATTCTTTTTTTCTTTTTAATCTGATTAGGAGATGTATAAATGCAGACCATTTTTACAACCATTTCTAACTCCTTTTAAAATGCTACTGGAAAGCTTAAAGACTGTAAAGGTATTTAGGGCAATATAAATTATATTCCACTCTCCAGGTAATTACAGACCATGGCAATCCTCTTTCCCCTCTGCAAAGATATGTAAGAAATCTATTTTAAAACCTAAGTATTGTAAATTTGCAATTAAACTTAAACAGAAAATACACAAACTTAATGCTTTTTGTAGTAAAGAAAAGTAGTTTAGTTCATATTCCAGGAACAATTTCTACAACAAGATTAAAAACAACACACACACAAAAATTATAAGTACTTGCTACTATGAGTAAGGGTTATCTTACTAGTTATATTCTAATTTGGGGCAAAAAGGTTAGAGAGATATCACCCCTTCCAAACCAACTAAATTCTGTTTTGCCCATATAAGAATAGTTTACTACTACTCTTTGCTCCCTGTAACTACAACACTGACAGGCTGAAGTCAAAGCCATATACTGAAAATCCAGTTATATAAACATCTAATAGACTTAAAATATGACAACTTGCAGAGATTGTTTCTCATCATTTCTGTAATAGCCCTTATCATATGACGTGTAACAGCCACGGGAGTTTAGATCCTCCTAACTGTGTAGCATAATTTTGTGGCAGAACCATCATCTTCTTCCACGCACAATGAGATGTCCGGGTGCTACCAAAATACGAATGTTAACTACTGAGGACCTGGAGACAGAGGTCAGTGTTTAACTAATGGGAAAGCACTTGTTGCGTATCTTTACTGTGCCTTTGTTCTCCTACATGCACCATAGTGACACACGTTATTTAATCTCTCTGAAATAGGCAACACTTATATGGAAGAAATAGGAGGCTCTAGAGAGATGCACAACTTGCTTCCTGAAGGCAAGCCAAGTGTGACCATATGGAAACAATTAGAGCATTACTGGGGAAATTTCAAAAAGTAATATGAAAGAGATGAAAACACCTGTAAAGTCTCCACAAATATGCATTTCACGCTGGCACATGTAACAATTATACTTGGTAATTTGTTATACAGTGGTAATCTAAATGAAAAGATAATCTTCAATACCCACTGTTCATAAAGTAATTTTGAAAAAATAGAGTTATCTTACAAAGAAAAACAAGATTATTTTTATACTGCAGCACTATAATATCTTTTACATACATACATATATAAATCCAGGGGAAAAAAGTGTCAGAAATAATACTGTTTTATTACAACTGCAAATACAAAGTACTGCTTGCTTTCATTTGGGCATCTGTGAATTTTAAAGATCCATGAAAATAACACACACTAACAAGTTACTGTTTCAAGAGAAGTCTTCATCTCCTTTTCAGTACAAAATACTTAGACAGTCAATACAGCAATCTAATAATTACAGCCTACCCAGACAGGCAAAAATCATCTAGTTTGATCCAAGAAATCAAATCATTTCAGTTACAAAACCACTTGTGTGTCTCTTGTTAAAAACAGAAGCAACACAGTAAACAGTGTTAAAAAAAATGCATGGGAAAAATCTTAAATTCCTCAAATTAGCAAGCTGTTCCACAGCTCAGTATTTGGTTTAAATCTACATGGTATTGAAACTCTTACTTGGACTTAGCAAAAACTCACACCTACTTTCAGCAGCAAGTAGTCCCGCTCCAGTTAACACTGCCGGCCCCTGTTAGGCCAGCAAAAGATTCAAAGTGCTAGAACTCGATTTCCCCCCCGACTCCTAATTCAGGCTACAACATAACAGATAGCCTCAAGCACTGGTATAGTGTTGCTTCCGGACCAAAGTTAGCCCAATAGAGTACTGTAAATCAGGATTAAGCTGAAAGGATACATCAGCATATAGAAATAAAGTGAAGTTCTGTTCGGTCTCTACCTTTTTACCACCAATGTTTAGTCATACCTGGTTTTGCTGGAGTTTTATACTTTCAAGAATATCCAAATATAATTAAAAGAATAGAAACCAGTATGAAATCAGAACACAATCAATAGATTCCACAGCAAAAAAATTCATCTGAAGAAATATATTAACACTAATGAATAATTTTATTGTTCTCCAGCATCTGGGCTATATTATGCAAAGTATTCATTTTTGTTTTCTAACCATTATAAATGGCCAGTGGGAGGAGGCATTTTTCCTCACCAAGGCCATCTACAAAACTTTTTGCAAATCATAGAACGCACAGTCCAGTCATTTCAGTTTGAAATTGTCCATGTTGCACAGGCCTAAGCAACCATTTTTAAACAAAACAATTCTAACTACTAATTACACAGTTCCAGGATTACCTAGTATTTTCATATAATTTGCAGAGAGATACAGCTCCTCTTTGGAACCAGCATAGAGTGTGGGTCCTTAAAATACCTAATTTAAGCGTAAAACTGAATCAAGAATTTCTGAGAGTTTAAGATACCACAATAAACTTGATTACACATGTGTGTACTGTTGGTAAAATACTGCACACACAAAAAGCTAATAAATGTGGGATTACTGCTTATGCAGACTGCTGTTTTTGGATCCAAAACAGATCTGTATTCCTGCAGTGAGTGGGAGCGCCAAAAGGTTTAGGAGCCCCCTGATTCATCTATATAAAT
The DNA here is from genome assembly GCA_008921705.1 of Burhinus oedicnemus. Lineage (NCBI taxonomy): Eukaryota > Metazoa > Chordata > Aves > Charadriiformes > Burhinidae > Burhinus > Burhinus oedicnemus. Next base: position 31,803 of record VFFE01005256.1, read on the forward strand.
AAGCCATATAAACACAGATCAAGAACTCTACCTTCAAACAACACCAGATACAAAGTCAGAGACAACAGGAGACAGGAAATGCAAAATTAAATAAAAATTAAAAAAAGAGACAATACTAGCATGCTAGGCAGTCTTCTCAGCAAATTTGCAAAAAATTCCTTTGTAGGCTTCAGGGCAAAAGTGAGTTTTGAAGAGCAAGACAGTGGAAGCAACAGCACTGAGGACATATAAGGGAAGGTCCACCAAAATATCAGATGAAGCAATGGCAAAACAAAACTACGCTAATGTTCATGTACAGACTTCAGAATACACGGTCATGTTTCAATCCATTCAGCTGAATAGTACTGTTAACAAAACGAACAGCCTTTCCTTCCATGCTATTCAGAGTCTACCGCTCCCAAAGCCTCCTAGTAATAATGGGACCAAAGGACAGGTGCAACCAGCTCTGTGACTTGATAGAAGAAAAAGTCACATCTCACTTTCAGCACTTTGTTTTCCAAAAGCAGCACTGCTCCCAGTAGAAATGGGAAACCTCTCATAAGAGAGCTCTTACTACCTCAGAACAACTAAACTCTCATTACACCACACCTGTATACAACAATCATCACTTAGAAAGATAAAAACACCTCGGGCACCAGAGAATATTAGGAGACTTCCAGAGACTGGAACAATCATCATCACCTCAACAATCATCTCTTAAAAGCACCCAAATACAGTCACTTCTGAACTCCTGCTGGAGCTTGGAAACTCATTCAATCCATGAAAGTCTTCCTCTCCTTTAACAACACTTTATGTATCCAAAATATTTCTCCAGAAGAATGCCTACAGTTACGTGGGATAGAAGCACAACCTGAAGTTGTGTTGTAACCAAAGAGCTAAAGTTTAACTTTTCAGTAGCACAAGCTGTGAACAAAATTGTGAACCAAAGTTTTCTGGCAACATTCTCTGAATTGCTTTTAAAAGCCCTAATTTGAGTAGCCCATAAACACAAAATAAAAGTTAACCTGACTTCAGAAGTTTCTGACACTATGTCCAGCTACTATCATGTCCTACTATTACATGCTGAGACTTTGCTTCATCTGTAACTGAGATACTTGGATCAAATCTGGTACACTTAAATGCCTTTTATACGCACTGTAGAACAAGCATAATTTTACACCGCAATTTTGAATGAAAGTATCGCATTTACAGCTTCCTTAAAAGTCTTTTAAAGTTACATCACCACCCCTAACAGCACTGCCGTACGTGAAAGAGGACAGAACTAACTCCTCGTGGTAGATCTCTCCATCGAGTTTCTGCTATTCTTCCTTAGCAACCAACGAGCAGTTTGGCGAAGCTGTCTTACCTCGGAAAAATTAACTGCCAAGGGGATAATTCCTGCCACATAGCAGGCGACCAGCATGGCCAGAGACAGCAGGCAGATGGAGCGGAAGTCATCCATTTCGCTGGTTTCTGTCCAGTCCTTTAAAGTGAAATTCAATCGCAACTTTTCCACCTCGTCCCGCACGCCTTAACTCGTGCGGACACCGAGCTCCCAGGAAAGGCTTTCAGCCATGTCTCTCTTGCTCGGCGGCTCCGGCCGGTTCGGCCCTCAGCAGCGGCCTCTCTGGGCCCGGAGTGCGGCAGCCGCTATCCCGCCGGGGCCGTCCAGAGGAGGGAACGGGCGGGGAGACACCTGGGCGGCTGAGGGCACAGAGCGGCCCGGCCCTGGGACAGGCCTGGCCCTCACCTGAAGCAGCGGGACCTTGCCCACCAGCCCGCTGCCCCCGAGGGGAAAGGAGGAAAAAGCAGCGGGCTCCAAGACGGCTCCACGCGGAGGAGCGGCCTGAGGCGGGCCGCGTCCGTAGGGTGAAGGCACAGGAAACCTGCGGGACCCGTGCGCGCCTCCACCCACCCCCGCCACTGCCTCGGAGGCCAAAGTGGCACCTCCACGACCCAGCGCTTCCCCTTCCGGGGAACACCCCGTCCGTGCGGACCCACGCACTTCCCGGCTTCAAGATGGCGGGGGAGGCCGCGGCCGACCCGCACCCCGCGCGGGCCGCGGCGGGAAGGAGCGGCTCCCTCATCAAAGATGGCCGCGCACCCCGCCCCCAGCCTGGCGCGGCCGGCCGCTCCCGGCATCCTCAGCGCCCCGCCGTGTGGCCGGCCGTTAGCGCGGCGCTTCCGGCGGGCGCGGGGGGTTGTGGGGGATCGTCGCGCGCCTCTTCTCCGCGGCGGTGCTGAGGGAGCAGGAGCCGTGATGGTGAGCGGGGCGGGCGGCAGGCTGGGCCTGGCGGCTCCTCCTTGCTCCCCGCGCCTGCCTTGGGGGGAGCTGGCGCGGCCTGGGGGAGCGGGGCGGGCTGCTTTCCCTTCCCCCTAGGGCTGGGGGCGGTCGCCGGCACTACGGGCGGGAAAAAGCGGCGGGTAGTGAGGAAGGCCGCGGTCGCCGCTCCAGGCCCGGGCGGGTGGCGGACGCCGCCCGCCTGGGCCCGGAGCGGCGGCCGATGCTTCGCGAAGTGCCACCAGGCCGGCTGGTCTCGGGGGAGGGGGAAGCTTCCGGCCCTGGTGTGGAGCGGGCTTGCCCGGGAGCTTCAGCCCCTTTTCAGGGCCCTTCTGGAAGTGCAGCTCTTCCTCGCGAGCGCTGGCTTCGTAGATCCGTCGAGTGCGCCTGCCTTACGTGGCTGATTTGCATTAATTGAAGCTGTTTCTGCCCATGCGGTTTCCCCTGCTCCTCCGCAGTACTTGGAGGAGGGAAAGGCGGTAGCTTGCGCTGGTGGGCTGTTTGAATGGCACGCTAAAGCACAAAGGCCTACCAGTCACAATAGTTTGTTGTATTCATCTAATAAATTTGACTATGCCGAAGCAAGTTGTTGCCCTGCGGTTGAAGGACAACTGCTTCTGGGTTTGCAGCAAAGTTCTACATCTGTCTGGTGCTTGCTCAAAAGCAGTTGGTTTTTGCTAGGATGAGCAGCCACAAGCACCGTCCCTGTTGTCCAAAGTGAAAGACAACACTTAAACCACTTTTTCTGCCTAGCAGGAGTAACTGAAAGACATTTAGGTGTGTGCGGTATACTACTTGTATTTGCATCACTGCACATCTTACTCTTACAGTACTTGTTTAGCTCCTTTTTTTTTTTTACTTTATTGTTGAATACAGTTGGTAGAAGCCTCTTTGGGCAGATACTGCCTAGCTCCTAAGTTCTGCTGGTTTGGCTGCCAGTGCTGCCTTAACCATTTTTACAGGGTGTGTTTTCAGTAATTGGAGCACTTTCTAAAGCGCTGTCTAGAAGTTCAAAATTGGTGTTATATAAACCATCTCATTCAATGTCCTGCTTAACAGAAACCAGTACAACTGTGCTTTTAAAGAAAATGCAAGAAAACCCTACATATGCATCAGAATAATAAGAATTCATATTGGACTCTTCCAGATAACCTGGTTCTAATGCATGACGGTTTATGGATCTTCCCTTGTTTTGGTTTTCTTTTTCCTAATAATAAGAGTTATAGGAAAACAGAATAGTTATTAATCACACTGATTTTTGTCCGGTCACCTAAGCATGTATTCAGTAGGGCAGGTAATAGTTGGAGAAAACTTTTCTTGGGCTTCTGCACTTGTCACTTTTTTGCACTTCTGTGGTAGGAGAGGCAGAGTAATTTTATCAAAACATGCAAGTTATTCTTTTTCCCCTTAAGGTAAAGTAATGGGAAGTTCCCAAGGAAACCTTTGAGATGTAATGCATTAATTCTGCAATACAGATGGTCCCAATGGCACTCATTTTAATAAATTCCAGGCCAGTATCTGATATGGGTATTTTAGAGTGTTTGAAGTGATAAATGGTTTAAAGTCAGAAGCCCAAATAATTTCTGCCTTAAAGTTCTAAAAGAACTGGCTTACATATCTGTCTCACCAATATTTTTTTCTATAATCTGATTACTGGGATAATTTCAGAATATATGCACATTCATTTAACACTCAAAGAATGGGATGGACAGTCTAGGTATTTATAGGCCATAAAGCCTAAAATGACTCCCCAGCATGATTCTGGGAGATTGAGTACAGAATTCACTCAATTATGATACAGTTCTGTAACTCCTGGTCATTTCAGTTTTATCTATTTTCTCTTAGGCTTTGTGAAATGGACCTAACTTTTTTAATACTGAGTGTATTTGAGAGAAACAAATATGTATATATAATCAGACACCGTAAATGTAGTTTGCAAAACATTCTGATGCTAAAGTAACACAGCTTTTTTCAGAACATGCTGACTGAACTGGCTGATGCACCTTGTCCATTGTTGTTAATAAGGAGTCCTTAGTAAATTCTTCCAGCAAATGAGAGTTGCAAGTCCTGGAACCAAGCCTTGTCATCAGCGACCATCAAATAAAAATGATAGTGCTGGAAAAAGTACTTTATAATAAAGTTTGGCACAGCCATTTGGACTCCCTGGTAAGATATGCCTGTTCAAGCACAATGTGCTTAGGAACAGCCAGATACCAGCCCCCCTTGGGGAATTCATTTCAAATGTAGCATCCTCTGGCACACATGGAAGTGGACTTAAATGGTATAGTCTCCTTTGTATGATTTTTATTACACTGTGTAGCTCTGAATTCCCCTCTCTTTCCACTTCTGATTGTGAGAAGTCTTGCTCCTTCTGTTTCTAACTTTTTTCTGGGCTTCTCTGAATCTCCTTCTACCGTGTTATTTGAGGCAGAATTTAAAGAACTGAAAAATATATTCCAGGCATGGCAACACTATCAGTCATGGTATAAAAATTTGTACTGTTTTCTTATATGTTCCTTGTAAATCCTAATATTTGCCATTTTTCTTTTCTGTCCCTGCATTTGAATGCTGAACTGGTGTCTTCACTGATATGTCCAAAGCGTGGGTGTCAGGATTTTTCTATCAGCAGCTGATCAATTTAAGCCTAATAATACGCTTCAGTATTTGTTTCCAGTGTGTCTTACTCTGCAGTTGCCTCCATGAATATTACATGTTTGTGCTCACCTCATATATTAGCATTGAAAATGTTGGCTTCAATTAGCACCACTGGAAATGGTGTTTGGTAGCTTGCTTGCAAACTTTCTGTGCTGTGTAACCTGTTAATTAGATCACAGATTGTGTACGCTTCAAAAATCTCGCTTGTTGTTTACTCAAATTACTTGCTGTAGCCAAGTGAAAAATATTATAGAAATAATGCAAGCCACAGATTGTACAATCATCTAAATCTTTCCTGCAGAAGAACAAGCTTACAGGCTCCGACATTTGGAACAGTTATCTGTACCATAATTACTGCTTCAGTAGACTCACTGAAGTATGAAAAATCAGTGCATCTGTTTTGCAGGAAATAAACTTTAATACTAAGTGTAGATTTGTTGTATTATTTTGTGCCCTTGAAGCTGAATGAATAAATAAAAAGTAGCTATTTTTGTTAAAATCTTTAAGGTGAGACTGACAGTGAAGTTAAGGTGGACTCCCTCCTTGCTCTTTAATTGGGGTATTTGAAATCATACTAACAGCTTGCATTTGGAATAAAATAGGTAAATATACTAAGGGCATAGCTTCTATACATTGACTTTATTGCTTTGCTTTTCTGTTTAAATAGAAACTGTTATTCTTCTGGGGATTTTTCAACACAATAGCTCCTTTACTGGTGATTTTACACATTATAAATTTATGTAAGGATTGATAGGACCAATTGGAAACAAAAATTGTTAACACAGCTTATATGAACAGTAAGTATTATTTGGAAAATGTCTGTGTCCTTGGTTGCTGGTTCAGTGTTTTAATATTATGCTTCTTTTTAGTCCTTCATTCAGATAAATAACCTAATTCAAACAAAAACCATTCAAATTTTGCGAGTAACCCGTTTTCTTGGTGTTTGTTTTGTTTTTCAGTCTCACACAATTCTACTTGTCCAGCCTACCAAGAGGCCAGAAGGCAGAACATACGCTGATTATGAATCAGTGAATGAGTGCATGGAAGGTGGGTGTAGACATGGTAGACGAAAAAATGTTGTTAAAGCCCCTTTTTTGATATATTCCCAAACTCACTTGGTAAGAAAATAAGTTGCTGTTCATGTTTTCCCACGGTAATTCACAAAAATATGCAAAAATAGCTCATGCTTTTAGTTTACTAATGTTTTAGCAAACTAAAAATAGCGACTCTTTGTTTCTAAAAGCTCCTTTTTATATTAGCTCTCTCTTTTTGATTTAACTAGATTGAAACACATTCAACTCATGGGAATAGACAATATTCTTGGTGGGGCCATGCAGCAGACTTGCCTGAATGCATTTCAGTGCAGTATCAGAGACTAACTCTCTCATTAATTTTTGTGCTAGCCATGTAGAGGAAAGAAAAGTATGCGTGCAATTGATAAATAATTTGCAGCCTCCTGGCATGTCTGCAGAGAAAAAATCCTGCATGACTTTGAGACACATAGTGAGCTTGGAAAGAAGACTGAAATACCACAGCTGTATGATTTAAACGTGGAAGTTCACTTAACATTAAAAATTCTAATTCCAGGAAGTTTTGTGAGGCAAACAAAAGCATAATAAAGACCATGTAAAGCCTCTGTGCTCACTTTAATGTTACATTTTTCTCAAATGTATCTGAAATATTTACAGGCTAACTTAAATAAAACTGATTTAAATTCATATACAGGCTTGTGCTGTCAGTCTTACCTCAGTAGCCCTGTTTGACTCTTTCAGTGATCTCTCTTCTGAGATTTGAGTAGCTTTATTTGAGATTAGTTCTTCTCTTTCTCAGGTGCTGGTACAGTAGGAATATATGTTGCAATTGCTGTCTTCAAATTATTAGAAGGAATTTCAGGCGTCCATTATTGGAGCTTACTGCATAGAAAGTTACATCTTTGACAGAACTAAAACTTTTTCCTCTAGATGCTTCTGTCCATGCATCTTACCTGATTTTGTAGTATTACTATTATGTTTCAATGCAAATAGCTAGAACAAAAGCATTTCAGCTCTGCAAAATCTGAGTAAGAAGTTTATTTCTCTGTTTTCATGGTAGTCATCTCTAAACTTTTCTGATATCTGTGGTTCAGAAGCTGAAGATGTTGCAGCAAATACAGTTGTTGTTTTTTTAATATTGCATTGTTAATCTTTTTTTCCCCTGTAGGAGTCTGTAAAATGTATGAAGAGCATCTGAAGAGAATGAATCCAAACAGTCCATCCATTACATATGATATCAGCCAATTGTTTGACTTCATTGATGACTTGGCAGACCTCAGCTGTCTTGTGTAAGTTCAGTTATACAAGTCCATTTCAGTGACTTAGAGAAGTCAGAAGTCTTCCATGTAAACTCTTACATGTTTTATGTGAAACCTGGTAAGATTCTGGGTTTTTTTGCAATAACTCTGTTAGTAAGGCAGCAGTATTGCAGCTGGCATGCCACGTTGCCCACTCCAATTAACTGTATCAGAATAAAGTATTTTGAAAGAAAGGTTAGAAACTGACGGGTTTAGTCACATTGAAGCTCCTGGCATTTAAAATACTGGAAGTCCAACAGTTCAATACAGCTACATATTTTATTGATGCTAGAATATGTTTAAATTGGGGCTGTATCTACCTTTGTGCAGTTGGTCTGATTCTTAAAGAGGCAGAATGATTATGGAATTTTATTCAGCTGAGGGCTGTGTTAGTGGTACGGTAGAAGTCTATAGAAGTGCATTGGAGCCAATTGTTTATTTTGATCAAGATAGAGCAAGATGGAAGTTTCTGTAAATCCTAATGAAGTGATTGAGGAACCGATCAATCCTCCAGAGAGCCCTAGCTAGTTGTTTGAGTGTTCTTGTGAATACATTATCTCCAGTTACCATCTGTGTGTGAAAGTTGTGGGCAAGCAAAGGTAGTCTTGTGTACTTTCCATTCTGACTGCACTGTGAAATCAAATGTTAAATTTCACTATACAGAACATAACTCAACATTGTAGCTAAATCATTTAGTCCAGATCATGAGTACTTTCCATACCATAAGTTTCAAGGTAATAGTTTGATATGACAGTGGTGTCAACTTTGCAGAAATTCTGTAGGAATAAGGATACAAATCTCATATTCAAATAACAAAAGACATAGTATTCGGCTTTCTAAGCTCAAAATTCCAGAAGGTCTATTTAAGCCAGTGAGTATCTGGTGTGGACATTCCTGCAGCTGTACTGGTCTATCTGAAATCCCAGTGCAAGTACTTGTGCAGCTGCACAGTGAACAACCTTTGCCAGTTACTTCCAGTTTAAAATTAAAAAACTATTTTTAAAAAACTGAACATCAGATTGCTTTCCTTTGCATTCTGATACACATACAGAATCTATGTTACTGATAGTGACTTAATGCAAATGCCATTTACCAAAGTTTTCAGCAAAGTAAGTAAACCAGGATTACAGTTTCTGCAGTTACCTTGTTCTTAGACATTCTGCCTTGCTTGCTCTTCAGGTGTCATAGTGCTGGGCTGATGCAGTTTGAAAGACACTTTGTTTTGGTTTATCTAACAGACTGAAGCTAGCTACTTGCTTTAGGGAGTAGCAACTGTTTTCTAGTCCAGTCTTGTGCCTTTATTAATTAGGCTTGTAAACTCAGTGTTGTGCCAACTTCTACTTGAGCTTATGGTTTTCCACCAGATGGCACACGTAGCGCACCAGACGTGCCTTGTGTTCATGGAGATTCCTGTAGTACTTGCTATCTGGTCTCACAGTGTAACATTATGAATGGATTGGGGCAGGGGCGGAAATCAGTAACTTTTCCTGAAACTGACATTTCTTATACTGCACTGGAACTACTACTAACTACTGCTGTATCAATATATACTGAAACTCTTTCTATGGCCTTGAACCAATCATGCTGGGTTTTAAATAACAAGGCTTTCTTAGAAACAGCATGCTTAGGGCTTTTTTCCTTAGGTAAGAACTGTAAATTATTCTGGATTGAGTTAACTCTGTATTTTTACTTAGCTTCTTACAAATGACCATCTCGCCCTTCTTAACTGATTAGAAATAAGTGTACTAAGATTTAAAGACTTACCAGGACTTCAGTAATTCTTGAAGCATTCACTGAAATTCATCATTCATCCTTATCAAAAAAAATTCAACTTTAATGACTAAAGGGGAAAGGAGGACATGAATCTACACAGATGACTTCATGCAATTTGCTTTCATTTTTCAGTCTAATTCTGCTTCAATTCAACAGTGTCTTGAGTAACTGAGTTCTCTGGCCCTGGCAAGAAATCTTGCTAGTGGCCTACTTTTATCAACTATCCCTGAGTACCAAAGAAAATGCATCTGTGTGTTCAGTTTGCTTTTTATGAAGTGTCCTTGTTTGTTAGATGTAGGCTTGCCATCACTGCCAAGTGACAAGAATCCTTTGTCATCCATCTGTGAGTCTACCTTTGCTCCTGGAAAATTGTGCTTTTATTCATTTTCTAAAAATGCCAAACAGAAGCAAAACACTTAAAGTCATATGAATGCTTGCTGAAGTAGTGTTGAAGAAGTGTTTGGCTCGTTAAGACAAATTAAATTGTTTCCTGGTGGAACTATTATTCTTCATTCTGAGCTCCAGAATATTAAGGTGCTCCGTTTGTTGTCTCCCATAAGTAATTATATTCATGAATTAAAATGTGAACACTGTGGACCAGTCACTCAGTAGTCCTTGAAGCATCTAGTTTTATTTCAGATTCTTACTGATCTGCTGGGTAACTGTTTTGTAGTAAATAGGATAAATCTCTTTAAGTGGCAATTCCCATCTACTTCTGATGTTACTTGTGTTCTGTACACAACTTTCTGCCTCATACACTTGAGGATGCTTAATTGTTTGTGAAGTTCTTTTGGTAGATTCTTCTGTATTACAGGCAGACTGACACTATATTAATTCTTTTTTTCTCTGTAGTTACCGTGCTGATACTCAGACATACCAACCGTACAATAAAGACTGGATAAAGGAGAAGATCTACGTCCTCCTCCGCAGGCAGGCCCAGCAAGCAAGCAAATAATGTGGGCACCATTATTACATGGGTTTGGGGGAGGGCTTGGACAACAGGTGTGTACAGAGTGTAGTAGTGAACGTTTTGTATTATAGTCATCCTGTTGCCATCTTGTTAAACTCTTTAGCCAGGACTGAATGTATTGTTAGAGATGCAAGGATTTTGTTGGATTTGACTTTTTTTTCAGTGTAAATGGAGAAGAAAGTGCAACATCTTCAGCAGAGTTTTAATTTGTTTTTTTCTCTGGTTAGCCAATGGTCCTACCTTGTTTGAACCCCTGGGGCTGTTCACATTGTACTTCACCACATTCACTGTATGTGCCCTTCTGTGGGGTTTCCAACATTTAGTTATGTCCTTGAGACAGTCTTAATGGGGAATAAAAAATTACCCTTTAGTTAAACTTGAGTGCTGAATTTTGTGGGTTTTGCCAAACAACAAATTAAATCTTTCTTGCCTGTTTATCGAAGAGGGCTTGAACGGTTACGTGGACTGAACCAACGGGTGTTTGCTGTATTACAGAATGGCTCAAATTCTGGCTTGCCAAGTTAACTTCTCTGTCCTAGTCTTGATTATTGTCTTTCCTGGGGATCTTCGGGAAATGCAGCAACCCTCTTGCACTCTAAACTTGATCTTTCTACAGGCATTTATATTCAGGTGTGTCTGCTCTGGGATAGGTGAGAGCAGGCTGAATGTATGGTATCACAGACCCAACCTTCCCCTGATAAGGGAATAGGCAAAGCAAATTATTTTGATGAGAATCTGCCCCATACTGCATTTTCTCTTTACAAAGGATAAGGACTTAACTGCTTGCACGCACTGTAAAATTATGTCTGCCCCTGGATATCTTGAACGTTGATGTCTTTGTAACTTTGCTGTGCTGAAAACGTTTGGATTGGAGGACGCATTAGACCAAAAAATACAGCAGGTAGTAAAGCAAAGCTGGCTTGGTACTTTGTACCTTTGCGTTAATCTGGAGTTTGTCTACTATAGGTACAGATTTGAGTCTTAGACTGTACAGGTATACTTAACGAGGAGCAGTTCCAGGATTAATGGGAATGTAATTCTCTCCAGTGCACTTAACTTCCTAATACGCATCAATAGTCTCTGATGGGCCTCACAGCAAATGGATCGGTTTAAAAGAATCTGAGGTCAAGTTGACTGTCTATAGTAAAGCTTTAATGAAAATACCTTCACTTAAATGATAAGTAATAGCTGCTGAAGACTTGGGATCAAATTACTGAAGAGACAGAAATTCTTAGAAAGATATTGGGAGCGGATTTTAAACTTTTTTCCCCTCAACACAAATGCAAATTAGACCTACTAGCTCTACAGTTGTAGTGACCAGGAATTAATTCCATCTGTTAAGGTCAAAACATGCTTCCTGTAGAAGAACTAGTGCTTTTCAAAACATAGTAGGTCAGAAGTATATAAATCCACTTAAGGTTACTTAAATCTGTAAATACTTCTGTATGGAAGTTTTATATTAAAACGCAACTTGACACAGTAAGTAAAACTTTGAGAATTCACTATTGCCCCATATAATAACATTCGGGTTTAATACAAGCAGTGTTATTTAAACAGCTTGTATAGCTTATCCTCCTGTACAGCAAGTAGTAAAATAACACGTTCTTTCCCAACATGTTTGAGGTTAACTTCTGGTAAATGTTTACAATTTTTTTGGTAAAAATTCCAATATTCTCATGGTGGATCATTCAAGGTGCTAAGTAGGATGCAATTTTGCTGTCTTTAAATGAAGGCAAGTAAACATTCCCTCTCACATTAAAAATACTGATTTAATATTTTCCTCCTTCTGTGAGCTTGTTTCAATTTAAGGAAAACTAGTCATTTAGGCTCTTTCCTGATTGTGAAAAGTGCAAGGAACATGCTGAATCTATACTAATCGGGAACTTGGAACATAGCACAGCTCTTTCTTCAAAGATAACCTAATGTTTGGTCAAAAAAAAAAAAATAATTCTTCCTCTTTCTTGGTTTTGGTTCCAGTATAATAACTGTGCAAACTAAGACCAGTAAACAAGTACAAAATGTGAATTTCTCATAAGAAGGTGCTTTAAAGCAGGCAGTAATAAATGTTTCTCCTTTATGAAAGGGATTTTGTGAAGGTATGTTTTTTGGAATGTAGAAGGTAAACAAGCTAACTTCAAGATTAATTCACATGAAGTTTTTGGGTTTGGAATTTTTTTGGTTTTTTGTTTTTGGGGTTTGGGGGTTTTTTTTGGTTTTTGGTTTTTGTTTTTTTTTTAAAAAAAAAAACCACACTTTTAAACTAGTAGACATTCTACTGGCAGTCTAGTAATGCAGTCTGCTCTAGCAGGCCAGGTGAAAAACTACTTTCTGGTTTGCTTCTTGGCTCCTTTCCAGTAAAGGATGGCAGCAGTGTGTTTAGGACTTTCTCTGGTTGCACCTGTCCTTAGAGGCACAAGAAGGCACTTCTGCTAAGAGAGAGCAAACATTTGCCTGAGTTCAGCTACTTTAGAAGTGAGGTTTGTCAGCAGCATTTTCCAAGTAAAGCCATAAACAAATTGCACGATTACAGAAAGTATGTCAGAAAAGAATCTGTCATCCCACGTGTGTTTTGCCTGTGGCAGATTGGTGCTTCCTGCATAAAGGATAGGTACAAGTATCAGTGCTGGTCGTGCTGCTACAGTGTGGGAGTAAACGATAAAGTAAATTATATTGGTGGTTTCTGCAGGAGACTGGTACAGTATTGTAAAACAGGGATAAAGAATTGAATTCAGAGACCTAGTATTTCCAAGTGTAAGTCCATTAAGCATGTCTAGCCTCCGTTCAATGAGATGTATGAGCCCTCATCCATCGCCAGGAGCACGGAGCAACTGAGGCGTTTGCCTGACTTCAGCTTGGCTTATGGAGCCATGAAACATTCTACGTCTTTTCTAATCATGGAATAGACAAGTCCTCATGCGGTCTCTGGACTGCCTGCTAGTGATTTCAGGTTGAGGCATGACCAGAATGATACAACTCATTTCTTGGCATGGCTATTCACTAAGTAAATAGTAAGATGAAGTTCTGTGTGATGGCCAAGCTGATCTAACAGTTCACTGCTGTTGAAAGGCACAACGCTACTCCACGCTATGTGCAAAAGAGACACTGGTGGTGTGGGGAAGAGGAGAACAGGACTGCCAATCAGCACCAAGCAGAGGAGCTGGTCACTTAAACCAAACCTCATCTGAGGCTTTGAGAACAAGGTCAAGCATGGTAGATGCTGTTGCAGAAAACAGTTGATAAATTGTCATATATATATAAAGGACCAGTTTATCTACCATTGCATGCTCCTGCCAGTCAGTAATGCACTGGGCCAAGGGGAGAGTGTCTGACACTATTCTACCACTTTAGTTAATCCTTTGGTACAGGCTGAAGTCTTGCAGCCAGTTCAAGGACCTAGGTCTGATGTAACCCCACTAAGGTTAGAATTCAAGTTATTGTGGAGTCAAATACAACAACAGGAACACTCTTACAGGAATCTCACTCTGCAGCCTCCTTCAGTGTGCTGAAGGGGATTGTGAAAAGCAAAATTGAGTTCGTATTCCTGCTTTGAGGGTGAAATAAGCTAGGTGGTTAAAATACTTGTCTACAGTTTCTTCCATCATCACATTCTTTTAAAATAGACTGCAGTCATGACATCCATCACAATACATCATAACCACAGCAGGAAAGTAGCATGCCCATCATTGTATCAGGCTGTTCTCGTGTTTAACACCACTGTCACAGCGGCGACAAAAAGAGTAAGTACTAGCCAAGACCACCTTGTTATCTTTGTTAGTACCCAATGCATGTGCTTTAGAAGAAGAACTGTTTACAGCAAGAGGAGACTTCACCACTCATAGGATTTTTGAGCTTGGAAAAACCACCAGATATTTCACTTGCATTTGAAAGGGGTAAGAAGGGTGCTGGTTGTGATCTCGTTACTATATTATGCCAAGCAATGAGCTAGTTTGTGATGCACTGAAAGCAAGGACACTCCTTAAGATGACTTGCTCTGAGAGAGAGGAGGGGAATGCTCCAGCTACTTTGCTTTAGAGTACATAAACAGTTATGTATATTTGCAATTCCCACTGAGTAACAGCCTGATTGCACTGGAACTCAGCTGTGTTGGAAACTCAAACAATCCATCAAGAAAACTAATAAACAGTGAAAAATCAAGGGTAGCTGGATTACAAGTACAAAGTAATTTCAACCTCCTGTTTTTCAACTGCTATGAAACTGTTAAGTGTCTGCTAGACCCTGGAGAGCATTAAAACAAATAAATTACAAGTTTTCTGTTTTACCATTATCACAGATTTGTTGGGCGGGGAGTATTTGGGGGAGCAGGGAGCATAATTTAGCAGTTCTCCAGCAGGAGATAGGTTGTGGCTGTGGCTAGTAACAGAGTCTGAGATTCCCAGCTGTACATAAACTATAAGAGTAAATCTGTTGAAATAGAAAATTATTTTAAAGCTCTGCCATATTAGTCAATTCTCTCAGGTTTTCTACACTGAGCGTCTTGTCTGCTATAAAGTTACTTAGTGTTGGCTGAATATAATGTTCCATTCACTGAAATAGCAGGGGAATGAATTTGCCACTGAACTACACTGAATGGAGATGTTTGGGTTTGCGCAGTACAAGGCAGCTCTCTATTCTGACCTATTAATAAATACTTCATCCTTGCTGTGTCTGAAAAGGATTGAAGTTAAAGTAAGACCCACGGGGATCTGTTACAGGGAAACATCGTATTCTAGCAATTAGTTTTCTTATTACTGTAATTTGAACTATGCCTGTATGAACAATTTATCTGGATGAGGTTTGGGCACAGCTCCAATTTACAGGTCTTATTCCTGCTATTTGTGCTGAGTTTGCATATGACACGCAAGTAAGACTTGCATGCTGCATATCCCAGCTCAGTGCCATCCCTGGTGGACCATTAGCAAGGGTTTTGTTGTTAATTTTGTACACACCCTAGTTGATCTGCTGCTGCAACCCCTGCAGCATCTCTGTAGTCCTTCCAACTAAAACTCCTACTGTGCACTTTCATCTTGGCACCAGCCATCAGTGACATACACACAGCTTCTGGAACTCTGTGCAGCTGCTGCATGCCTTGCATTTGTGCCATGTAATTCAACAAGACCTGGAGAAGAGAAAAATTTGGCTGTGTACTTAGAGGCTGTGTTTCTGGACTCTACCACTGGCTAAATATGACACCTGTATGGCCCAGATCACTCATGCACCAGTGCTTCCATCTAGCGTATTTAATTCCTCTTCAGACAGCTTTTGCATCACCCTTATTGACTATGCAGGAAACAGGCTCCTAAGTTTAAACTATTAACTTCTTAGTTACCCAGAGGATGGGGTTTCACACACCCCCGATGCAAACCTGTTGCCCTGAGAGGCTGGGGACTATCCATCCTTGGAGATGTTCAAGACCTGACTGGACACAGCACTGAGCAACCTCATCTGGTTAGACCTGCTCTGAGCAGGATTTGACTAGCTGACTTCTGGAGCTTTCTTCCAACCTAAATTATCCATCATTCTATTGGACTCACTACTGGAACGTCCTATATAATGAAAAATGGGAAACCTAAGCTTTGAATCCCTACACTGACCGATTTCATGCAGGCATTTGAACTCAGCATTCCCCAGGTCACCTAGGGCAGTGCTGCAAATGGCAGGCTAGCGAGTAGTCCTGAGTGGGTTTGCGTGACACAACAGTAGCGTTCACTGGACTAGAGAAAGTGCAACTAATCCCCGGTGACAAAGACAGGGTGCAGAATAGTCAGATTTGATCTTGTTCTGATGTTCTTTTTGAATGGAAGAAAGCTCATGCGGGACACTGAGAATAATGCCTTGTCATAGAGGTTTAGTCCTGAGAGGTCATCAGACCTGCCACCCAGATGCCCGCTCTCCTTCCCCTCCATGTACTCACACACCTCACAAGCCTTTCCAGCCCTCAACAAATTAAAAAAAACAAAACCAAGACAACCTGTATAAGAGGAAAGGCCTCAGAAATCTGTGATGTACTGATGGAGAATGCTCAAGGGCATTGCAGAATGCCAGGGGAAGGTCAGAAACAGGCTATGCATGACAATGGAGAGAAAAGCAATCACACCTGTGCCCCTGCTGCCACCCCAACAGCCCCTGCTGATCTCCTTGGGAGGCAAAGGCATCCTAATGCAGTATCCAGTAACGTACTTGCAGGGGAAAGAGGAAAGTCAACGCTACTAGGACTAGAAATAAAATTTGCTCCATATTTCATTTTTAGCTATGCCGACTCTCAGGTTCTGAGCAGGAAGGAAAGGGGGATGGGGAGGGGAAAGAACTCTCTTATCTCTTAATACATTAACTTGATCTCTGAGGGAATTCTTAGCTTGTACACCTATTTCACTGTAACACTGGAATGTAGCAGAAGCACCAAGATACTACCAGAGTGTAGCAAGCAGTCAGCATTCAAGTCTTCTCTTCAAAGAAGTGCATTTCTCAAACCTGGAATTGTTTCTTCTCCATCCCCATCATCTCCAGAAGTTTAGCCAGTGCCAAACCAATGCAGCTTTCCTTGCCTGGCTTGTAATGCTGTTCCAGAACACACTTCTCAGCTCATGAGTGTCCTTCTGGATTCTGGGCCAAGTGAGTTTAATTTCAATTTCTATCCACTTTGTGCTAATAGCATCTTTTTATCTTCTTTCTCTAAGTACTTCTCCCCTCATCTCCCAGGAAGAGCAATCATTCCCCATCTCAATTTTGCTAAATTAGTAACTTGTGATTTGTAGTTTCTTCTCATACAAGAAGCTGCTTTGTCTCCTGCTCATCCTAGCGGTTTTCTGCATGTTTTCCTGTCTTTGAAGTTTGTCTTAAATTGAACATAGTTATAATTCTCAGCACCTGCAGCTCTAAATGAAGTTCACCAGTCTTTCATAGTGTGGTAATGATATCTCCATCTTAACCAAGAATGAATCATTTAATGCCTCCTAAAATTATACATGTTGGTTTTGTGTTTACAACATGCTTAATTGTTCAGTGATCACTCAGTGCACCCCGTATCCCTTTCCTCTATCGTCTCCAAGTAAAAGCCCTCATTATTCATACAAATTGAAACAACTTCAGCTAGAAAGCATGAGAAAAAGACATGTGAGAATAACCAAGCATTGGATCTTAATGAGGACACTCACCTGGGATATTCCAGAGGACTCAAAGCCTGTCTGAAATGAGCAGAGCTGGGCTACATTAGCCACAAAACTGTGTTGCTCTGTTTCTTAGCAGAAAGGCACCCAAATCAGGTCAGCCATAGCTCCAGGAAATATTTTCCTTCTGAAAATCCCAAGGAAAAATAAGTGCCTCCCCCCATCTTATAATTAATGGACTAATCATCTTGTTAGCATATTGCATAACCTAGGCAGCTCTCTGCTCAGCACACTGCCTTCTGCCTGTCTTACTCCTCTACTACGGGAGCCCCAGATTCCTCCTGTGGGGGAACAGCAACCAGTAGAATTTTTATCAGCCTCTTCTTGCCACCCCAAAACACCTCAAATAAAACATTTTAAGCTCCATAAACCTGAGTTCTCCATTTAAACTGTTTCTGTAGAAAATTAATGACTACCTCCAGGCATGCTGTCATTAGAAGTTAGACATTACTTAAATCTAGTTGCAGGGAGAATAAGGGTCCAGCCTCAGAGGTGTTTGACATGTAATTCAGATTGAAAAAACTACCTGTGTGACTTGCCCAGGCTCCCTCTAGCTCCTGGAGTAATCTAACAGTAAAATGCAGGTCCCAGCCCAATACCAGCTGAGCCAGCTTCACGCTGAGCACCTTGGTCCAGTTCCCCCTTTCCCTCCCTCACACATGCATTGACCTAACTGATCTCTCTTGGCTTACTTGCCATCAAATGCTGCCACTCGCCCTAACTAGCAATAAGTAGTGCTAATTAGTTAATGCTGAAGATCCACTAAGAATTGAAACACACCCCTCTTCTTACTTACTTAGACAAGCCTCGTAAAGAGAAATCCAGCAATGGCTGTTAAATGCAAGGATGCCATCCCTGGCTCAGGGCGTCGATGCATCAGAAGTTACTGAGGACCCTGAGAGCGTTTTGGGAGAATAGTGCCATGCAATTGCCCTGTTCTTACATTTTTCCCTTAGATGCTTGGTTTGGGTCATGGACAGAAACAGGCTAATGGACTAGGTGGCACTTTTGTCTGGTTGGATACAAATAAGCGCTCTGTGTTGGAGTTATTTTGATGGGGTTTTTTTCCTAGTTAACTAATGTTTTCCACAGATGTTTTGCAGGGAAGTTCAAAGTGTCTGTGCAGACCTAAGGTAGATAAGGAGGTGCAATAGGCAGCATCTTCCTCCATTGTGTATTTTCCTCATTGTTTCCACTAGCTTGGTGTTTTGGGCACAGTGTCATGAGAATGAGAGAACCAGAGATGATGTAACTACAGCTGATATAGTTACTGCTTAGGAGCTATTACTCAGGGCTTCATGAAGACCCAGAAAATACTTGCCCCAGAATGCAAGTGGTACTACAAATTAGTTGAAATATCTACTTCATGGCAGTGAGTGGTTTTTAAAGTGACTCTTAACATGGCAGATAAGTTTTTTTGTAAACTTAAATGCAATGAATAATACTGATTTAGCCATGTCCATGTTTCTTTGAAGTCTAATGCTTCAGCACTCTTGCAATTACTTCTCCAGATGAGTTCTAGGGGCCTTAGCAATTGCTTGCTGCTGCTATTTTGATCCTATGCCCTAGGAGCATAAACCCAGTTATAGAAACTCCATCTGAGTCCATTTAATGAACTACATGAATCAGAGCCCTGCAATAAAGCCCAATTAGAAATGAGAGCACAGAGAATATTGATCCCCTTGAAACCTTTTACAGCTTTCAGGATCTGCTTGGTCACTCATCGCTCCAGCAGGCACCGAGCCTTTCCTGCCAGTTCACTTTCATCAGCTTGCTGGGATTGTGGTCAGATAAAGATGTGATTGAACAGATCAGCTGGTGGGGGCCCTGGGGTATGAGGGAGAGCCCCCAACTAACCCTTCTCACACATGCTCACAGTCCTGTGGGCCAGGTTTTATTACTATCTAATTCAGAGGAAATTTCTACAGCAGCACTCCCCTTTTCTCTCAGTAACACCAAAAAAAAACCCCTTTCAGATTTTGTAATCTGTTTTACTAACGGACATGGTGTCTGGAGGCTCTGAGGTCACAGGTGATAGCATTACCATGCGCAGCACACCCATGAAAGGGTCCCATGAACTCCACTAACTTGAGACCTTCAGCCTTGTTTGCAGTATATTACAGGATAAAGAACCCCTGTGGTAATGAAGCACACATTATTCAAATGAGACATTTGAATAAGAACTTTGAGAAGTGTGCATTAAGAGGGATGTATGGCATCCTAGTTGAAATATAGGGCTCAAAGTCTGATGATTCCAGACTCTTTTCCAGGCTACACCCCAGATGATGTATGGTGTCCAGAAGCCCAGATCCAAAGGGTCTAAGTGGGATTCTCACTGGATCACGCTGGATCTCACACTGGAATCCAAAAAGCCTCTATTCAGCTGTTGTCCAAAGCCAGATTCACCTCAAATGTACATCTCAGTCTTCACAATTCAGGATCTGCTCCAACACCTACCCAGAAGCACTTTAGTCTCAGCTGTGTTGAGACCATCTCTGTGAGTAAGTGCTAAGGGAACTCATAAAGAAGGTGTTCCTCCACTTCCCTTGATTTGGTAAGCCTTCCCAGCGCATAGCCATTGCCAATGAACACAAAAATAAAAGAACGGTCACTGCGTTCTCAATGTCACCAAGCTGTATAGGCTTGTCTGGGGCTAGCAGGAGGTATTAGAGGGCAAAACACTTAACGTCTTATGGTGAGGGTCTTTTGAAATCCTTGGTACGGAGTATCTGAGGATGACCTGCACCAGAGGGAAAGTAATTACAGTTTTCTAGCAGCAGCTGGGGCATTTGTGTGGCAGGAAGGTCCTGCATTCCAGGCACTGCTCCAAAGGCTGTTCATGAACTTGAAATTAAATGGTTACAGAATAAAAATGCAAAGTGATTCCTGAAGCAATCTTGGGCTGCAGGCCTTGCTACAGAGACGGAAAGCTCTTGAATCACTAGGCTAAAATCATACATCATTTGCCCAAATTAAGCTTTATTATCATGCGAGGTATAAAGTAGAGCAGCTTTAGCAGGCGGAGCTAAGAACGTCTCCACCTTGAGCGACCCCACTTTTCCAGAGCGTCTGTTCCTTCATTAATACATTGCATTGGTACAAGAGTGGGAGTGATTCCCGACAGCCATACGAGGCGCAGCGAGCAGACCCCTCCTATGGATTTCCCCTAGCAGGAGACTCCCCTTGCTGCGGGAAAGCTGCTGTAACAGCCCTGCGGCAGCCCCATGGGGTTCATAGTTATTCCTGGGCAAAGGGGCTATGTCCATGCTGGCAGCTGACGGTCCTGCTAGGGGCTCTTGGATGTTGCAACAGCCACCAGTGACCCAGCTGTGTCCTTCTGACCTGGGAAAGAGGAGCTGCAAAGACAGGTTAAAGCTTTTCTACCACGCTGCCTCTCACAAACTCAGTGCTAAGCTCATCTCCAATTTGGCGACCCAGCTTAGGCTGATGCCAGGTTGGTGTCGTGCACTGACACTATTTATTTTTCGTAAGATCAAAATGAAGCTGAGAGGGGCGCAGAAGGGAAGAGTTTTGCAGAAATCCAGACTCCTCCTGTCTCTCAGGACAAAGGCTTTGTGCTCAAGAGGCTTCCCCAAGCTCTTCAGCATAGGCTCAGCACTTGCAGACGCCTGACAAACTCCTGCCAAAAAAGTTTAAACAGAGGTGATATGCGACACTTTAAATATTGCTAATGAGCATCAGGTGCTTGCAGGGGAAAATGGCTCCTCGTCTTAGATATGGTAATTATTTTAAAGATCTATTTAGCATTTAGATTGCTTAGGGGGGGAAAGAGCTTGGAGCAGCTGATTGCCTTGGAAAATGCACTGGTATTAAGTGGATCTCTGAACATTGCTTTCATCTGCTAAGACAGAAAGCAGAGGTGACACTTCAGCTTGGGATAATTAGAAGGACTTTGACATCATTTGGTTGTCCTTGTCAACAGCATTATAACGGGTAGCCTCTTGTTAAAAAAACGCATACAACAAATCTCACACAATAGCGTTTAAGAGAGTTAAAACACAAAAGATTAAACGTGCTGCACTGAAGCCTTGAGAGGAGCCGTGAAAGAAGGGGCCTGAACATTCACACTCTGTAATTTAACCCCAAGCATAAGACCCTTTGGTATGCTTTCAGATTTAGCTACATCCATCGCATTTTTAACGCCCGTTTTCATCACCAGGTATTTACGGCTGCAGCATCATCAGCTTTCAGAGCCTGAGCGATTTAGACTAAACAAAACTCTTGGAGGTGAAGGCTCCCATGAAAATCCCAGGTACGGCAGGAGATAAGAGCAATTGCTGAGCGAGGGACCGAACTGTCCCGTGGCAGCTGAGTATCTCAGCCCACGGTCAGGCTCCACTGTGCTAGCCTGTGCCAGTAAGCTTGGCCTAGGGGATAGTTTAAAACTATTTGGGGCTGGCCAAAAGGACAAAGCAGCCTGCAAGCCTAATACACCAGGCTGAGCAAATCCAGCAATTTGGAATCAAGTCTCTGCTACAATTCACTACTTTTCCTCAAAAAAATCTGAGAAATGACCTAGAAAAAAATGATTTCTGACTCAAAGAGGTCCCTCTGTGCCTGAGTTGCTGGAACACCATTTATGTGCTTCCTGCCCTGCAGCATGTTCAGCAGCAGAGGCAGTCCAGATGATACTATAAAGCCCACATAGTCAAGCCTTCATCTACACAGCAGCTGTCGTTAAGCTGATTTTAATGGAGAGAAGTATCAGCGTACCGAGCAGTATTGCAGATGAACAACCTGAGACAGGTAGGGTGTTTCAAAGGGGAAGAGAGAGGATGCTGGACACACCAAGGGAGGATCCCCCGTGCAGTACCAGTACAGACGGCAGACCCACTGCAAGCATTACCTGTATTTCTCTCCTCACTTGTAGCCATTTCAAGATTTAAATGTTATATTACTGGTTTGCCGTTGCTGAAGAAAAAACACGCAGGATAACCACCGAGCTTCCCCCTGGCCCTTAGTCCCACCTGCCTTGGGCCAGGTCTCTACTGCTGCTTCTGCCACAAAGCCAGCGACTGCTGACTGGCAGCATTCTCCCAGCCACTCACATTTCTTAAAGCCAACACTATTAAAATGCACAATCAGAAATTCTATCCAAGCAGGAACAATGATTTAGCCTGAGTCTGTTTCCCAAATCTGACACATGTATGCACTAATGAATAACACACACACACCCCCAACCCTGCAAAAAGGGAAGGAAAAATGCAGCAATGAGGAGAAAGCCCACCATCAATTTCTGCTAAGAAAAATGTTTCTCCGTTTGGTCTCACCCATAAAGTCTGCTTTAAGACCAGAAAGGAGAAAGGCAGATCTAAGTGAAGATGATGGCAAAACACACGCAGACTAAATAGAGCAAGAATTTCACCCTTGTCTTCCTGCCTGGCTGGGCAGGTAAGGTAGGACACGTAGGTGCACGCACCAGCTGCAGGGAAGTCGCTGCTGTAGTCAGCACAGCAAGGGGATCAGCACGGGCAAACTGCCCCGGCATCGGCGCGGTGGCAGCCCACCCTGTGCTCCAGGCAGCACCGGCTGCGTTGAAGCGACTCGCTGAGCCCCGGTGCCTGAGGGAGGGCTTGCTTTTCTCACGCTGCACCGCGAGCGCAGCAAGCTCAGAGACTGATCACGCGAAGAAAAAACTCAACAAAGAATTAAACAACTTGCAGGAGAAGATCGATTAGGAAACACCAATAACAAAAATGGTTCCTCTTTGCCATGGAGAACGTGCTTTTCTAAGGTGGCTGGATTAAAGCTCACTTCATGTGGCAGCCAGATGGAACTGTTCCCAGTTCAGAGAAGGGAAGGGAGCGATGCAGTCACTGAGGATCATAGCTGACAGCAGAACACATCCTTTTCACTGTGTCCCTTGGTAAGATGAGGCAAAATTCAGAATTAACTGTCCCCATTATGTGTTCTCCACTGAATTTCCAGCTGTAGCACTGGATCCTTTGTGTTTGTTTTAAAAGGGAAGGAATCACTGGGATGAGGGGTGGAAAAGATGTTCTAATTCAGGCCTGGCCAGCCTTGGACTGTCTGATCCTCACTGAGATCCTGAGAAACAAGACTCAGGAGACATGTTTCAGAGACAGCCAAGGAGAGAAGCAGATGGCAGTGCAACTGGGTCCAACATCTGGGCTGGGACATCAGCCTCAGCTCACACAGGTGCCCCACTTTCTGCTGCAGCCTGAAACACAGACACCCTCATATCAGTGTAGCCCTGCTGCCAGCTGCATAATGTCCCTCCGGTGGGAGCCAGGCTTGAAAGTCACAGCCTGTCCACCGTTCTTCCAAGTCCCACTGGCTGCCCAGCACAGGCCAAGCCATCCCCTGAAACAGAAGGGAGACAGCTTGCAGAAGGGCTGGGGCAGCAGGGATGAGAAACAAGAGACAGGTCTACCTTGTCCTCAGAGCCTGACCCACGGTCTTCTTGTCCTAGAAACACCTCCAGCCACCACAGGAAGACTCCTGTTCCTTTCACGCCCCCTTCTTCCTTACGCTGTTGCTCTACTACTGATCAGGCTCAAAGGCACTCATCAGCCATCTTCCCATTTTTTCTACTCTGGAAACCATGGCCACATTTGAGTGTCCTCATATCTATTTCAGGACTTCCCCTTCTATTGCTTTTCTGCTTGCCAGAACACCGGGAACAACACTGCTTCTTTTTAGCAAGGGCAAAATTCAAACCATTATCTTCAACATCAGCATTGATGTGATTTCTGGTTTCCTCTCATTATACGTTGGGATGACTGGGGAACAAGGTGTTTTGGTGGGTAAAGAAATTCACGTGAATTCTGGTAAAACATAAGATGTTACCTCTTCAAATAAGCTGTTTTCACTACTTTGTATGCAGCTGCCCTGCTTCTTTGGAACCTTTGTTGTCACTTCCAAAATACAGCTGTACTGCAGGGCCAGTTCTGGTCACCCAGCTGCTGAAGGGAAGCCAATAGCAGACAGCAGCATGTCTACAGGTTAAAATTAAATAACAATCAGCAGACCCCTTGGCAGCCCCATGGGGATGTGGCATGACACGCCAGGGCACGAGGTGAAGAGGGATCTGGAGAGCTGAGGTAGAGCCTGTGAGAGCTCACGACCACCTCAGGAGCCAGCAGCCACCACGCTTACAAGGAGCTCAAGCAGCTACAGAGAAAGCGATACTGAGATCCACACATTGAGACCAAAACAGGGAGAAGGCAAAGCAGGTCTTGGCTCCGACCACAAAATTCAGGGAGAAGAGTCCTTGGGAAAAGAAAGTTGAGACACATCAGGAGGTGTGGAGGGACCCATCAGTGGCTTTTTGAGTCAGTGATCACATTTTGTTCAGTTCATGCTCACAAATTTGAGCATCCCCTTAGGCACTGGCCAGCTCATCACCCAGCGCACCTCACGGCTACTGTTGTTACTGCCAAGCTCAGCCCCGCTGCAGGCAGTGGTAAGCAGCGTTGCTCTACTAGTTTCCATGGAAATCAAAACCAGAGAAGCTGGTTTCCACCAAAATCACATTAAAACACAATTTTGTCCCAAGTGGATTATTTTGTTATCTTTTCTCTCATTCTTCTTTTTGCACCATGCAGTACAGATGAAGCGGGACTTATTTTAATGACTCAGATTTGTAAAGCACAAGTTTCATCGATATGGGAAGCAGAAGCCACTATTTCCACTTGGATGGGATGTCCCTGCCTGGATGGGATGTTCCTGACTCAAAGACAGGCAGGTCTGAACACTTACCCAGTGTCGTTTTCACCACAGAAATACTACCTTGTTCCGGCTTGTTTTTAATCACTGGTCAGTCACAGGTGACATTTAAGCAGCTTTTCTCAAACAGATGCAGATCACTTAAAAAAGCAAGAGGTTGTTCAGCTCCCTCCCGTACCCAACCTCCCATTGCCCAGCAGCACCTTTGCAACACGCTGCAGCACAGAAACACTTTTCACACAGCTCTGGACTGTATCACAGGTGTTTGCAAAACACCTTACAGAAACAAAGCCCTAGAAATGTGGATGACAGCCCCACTACCTTGCACCCAAGCTGGGAGAGTGGTGGAGGGGGCAATGCCTCCTGTCCACATATAGGCACAAAGTTCTCCACTGGAGAAGCAGAGCCAGAAGCCCAGCATGCTGCAAACACCCTATTTGTTTTCATAGGGCGGTGCAGTGCTGATTTTTTGCTACCATAGCACCGAAACAAACATACTGAAAACAAGTTTTGTTTCAGGTAGATCTAAACATCTAATTTCAACATTTGCAGTTCTCTGGGGCTTCTTTGCTTCTGTTTAAAAGTCACCAAGAAGGAATAAATCTTAGGCTGCCTAAGAGGGAGGGATACAGGAGCTCTTCAGCTACGTTGGCCAAGCAGTACAAGACAAAAGAAAAAGGATGCAAGAATTGTATTAGGATGCTTTCCCGAGGGAAGACCAGCAGTCAGGTTTCCAGGTGCTTCTGCAATTAGTATGCACTTCTAAAGTGCTCAAGAGGTCCGGTTAGAGGGACAGAGATATCCACCTCAGCACCTCCTGCAGCCCAGCAGCAGAGGCTTTTGAGAAAGAAGAGACACTCACATGCTGTCTTTGTACCAAGCGGGTCCCTTAACAGACTGCTGAAAAAGGAGATCTCCTAGCACCTAACTTTCTTACTGAACGTAGCCTGGGGAACATTTCTGTTTCTAAGAAAATAATCTGCTTTGTGAGTGCTAGAATGAACTATTTGAGTATTAAAAAAAGAAAACCCCCAAAATCACAACAAATCCAAACAACACTTGATTTGCCTTTTGAGACAGAGCATTTACCAAATTTGACCCAACTGTGTGACTGCTGTGGATGTGATGCTGCTACGTTTTTAACCTCCTGCAAAGAAATTGCTCCCCTATAATTTTCCCCACACTTGGTTCTAGTCCCCTTTGATGCAACTGCTTCTACTCCAAACTCTTCGCTACCTCATTTATGTGCCAGATCACTGCATGTCTGACCCTATCCTCCTCAGAGGGGAACCCATCCCTCACTCATTTCTCCCTGCCGCCACCCTTTGGCTCTTCAGAAGATCAATATTTCATTTTCCTAGACAGGACTAATTAAAGTCTTCCCAGCCATCATTACAGCCTAAGAATCTCCTGGTTTCTAGGGCACTACAGCAGTCATCACTCAGGGCATGCATGGCAGGACCCCAGGGACACAGCCTAACTGATATCTTGCTATAGAAGCAGCATTAAGAGAGAAAGTCCCAAATCTTTTCCTTTTTATCGAATTCCTACAGCATTCAAGCACCAGATACATTACAAGGCAGCATAGGGAAGCACTAGTTCCCCCCACACCAGCTAACTTCCAGCACACCTTCACCCTCCTTCCCTAGAGAGAGGCTCTGGCACGGCTGCTTTCTGTAGAGGCAGACCCAGCTGATCCTAGTTTGAAAAAGCCTCTGTGGGTGAACGAGCAGGCAGTTAAGCCCTGATTTTAAACTCAAAGCCTCCAAATGGACATTGCTGGCTGGGCTTTTTTTTTTTTTTAAATATACAAGGTGAGATTAGGAAGGTTTACCAGCCTGCTTAGGGAGCTGCAGTATTTGAGGCTCAGCAATGCATATGCTGAGAGGCATATGTGGGTGCTGATGCTTCCCTGCCTTCAAGCTAGAGGCAGAAGAAAGACCTTTGGGAGGCTCAGTAAGGAACAGGCAGGCTGATAGCCTGAGGAAAAGATCAAGGAGGGAGTTACAGGAAGAATTAATCCCCCCACACCCAGCTGTTTCTTTCAGCATGTAAAAGCCAGTCCATTAACTGCTCTTAACTTTTGCCAGAAAGGATGCTTTCCTGCCTAGCCAGCTGAGGAGGGCTTCTTCAGTCGTGTTCAACTGATACGCCATTGTATCCTGGGAATGTCTCTGCTGGCTCCTGCAGTATCCTGCTAGAAGCAATCCAGGAACCCATGCAAAGAACTGGGGTATGTATGTCTGGGGGGACAAAACCAGTGAGAGACAGAGGCAGGGACCAGGCAAGAAAGGATGGAGGCTCTTTTCTGATGGGAAATAAGGGGGAATAAGAACCGGTTGAAACACTTGTTTCAAAGTGGATTTTATTCCAGGCATTAAACAGATTCTGGCACATGCTTTCTTCAAGAAAAGGGAAAACAAATCTGGGCTCCACATAAATTACATCTGGCAAGTGCAACTTACAAGTGAGTGGGGAAAATAAACCTTTTGAAATTGATTTCTGTACAACAGTAGTTTCAGCTCCTCTTAAATAAACCCCCATTGGTTCACAGCACACAAAATTACATTGGATGATCTGATACAATAACAGCTTTCTTAAAAGGTATTACCAATGCAAATGCTCTGTCTTGACAGTCTAGGGGGCTGTTTAAAGTAAACAGGAAAACAAGGGTGAGCAGCTGCTTGTTCTAACTGTTAAAGAAACAAATCACTGGGCCAAATTTGAGGGCTCAGTCAGTTTGCTTTCAAAAACCCCACTGGAGTCCTGTTCCAAAACATGGCACTGTGTGGACCTTGGGGAAAAAGTACAGGTAACATCGTTCCTCTTTCCCTTCAGCGCAAGGGAAAGGGAAGGTATACTAATAATGAGTTTGGACAAGACTGTTTATTCTGAGGAGTTTGGTGTGCCCGCACTTGAAAGCGGCCTTTTGTAATGCACCTCCTTTTCAGCAATTGCTAAAATCCATTGGAAACCAATGGCTTCCAGAAGGTGATGTGGGCAGAGGTCTGCACTGGGTTGACAGGAAAGTCCTGTGAGCAGTGCTTTAGCTGACAGCCAAGTGTGATAGTGGGAAAGTGACCTCAGGAGAACGTGTCCAAAACCAGGTAGAGTTAGGGCTCTGGTAGCCCCTAATTCCAGGGGCAATTTAAGTTATTGACATCTAGCATATGCCCACATTTTCCCTTTTCTCCCCCAGGCTGGGGCACCTGAAGAAGGAGAGTGTCCAGTCTTCAGCTGCCCCAGCTCACGGCCCCAAATGGATACCAGTTCACACTCTGCCAGGTGGTGAGCAGTAGGAAGAGAGGCACAAATCAACACAGCTAGTCCAGGTACCTCTGCTCTGGGAGCGGTCAGTAACCTCCAACATTGGAGCCAAGCACAAGGTCAAGGGCAGTAGCCAGCATGCTGACAAGAGCCCTTTAAACCAT
This sequence comes from Burhinus oedicnemus, assembly GCA_008921705.1. Classification (NCBI taxonomy): domain Eukaryota; kingdom Metazoa; phylum Chordata; class Aves; order Charadriiformes; family Burhinidae; genus Burhinus; species Burhinus oedicnemus. The sequence continues at coordinate 60,094 of VFFE01005256.1, forward strand.
GGCTGGCCCAAAGCTTGGAGACTGTATATAAGCAGGGCTCCTGTGGTCTGCAGCAGTCAGGAGAGTTGTTCGTAGAGGAGCTGGGTCCTAGTCCCAGTACGGTTATGAAGAAGGAACTGCAAGAAAGCTGCACACACACAGTGGGAGCAAGAAGGAAGCAGTACCTGGTGGAGGAGTGAACACGCTGTTAGCTGGAACCCTTAAGCTGCTGGAGAGTGAAATGGGGGAAGCTCAGATGGTCCACTTAGGATGCATTTTGATGAAAATATGCAGTCCTATACCACTTCATTGTGTACAGCACTTACGTACAGTACCTGCTCAATGGCCTTTCGTCTGTCTTTGCATCAACTTTTTGCAAGCCAGGTATGTGAGAACTTGACTGTTCCTGTCTCCTACTCCCCAATGATGATGTTCTGGAAGTAGCATCTCCTGCATATTCTTGTTTAAAAAAGCAATTGCTAGTAGGATGGCATCTGTCCCCCTCTGACGGGTCTGCCTGCACTCCTGTTCCTGGACAGTTCTGTTCCTCTGCTCTTTCCTGGCCTCAGTGGTTCAGGCCCAAAGCATCTCTATATAAGGAAAGAGAAAACTCTGCAGAGTCAGTGCCCGCCATTCCCACACAGAAGTGTGGCTGCACCATGCTGTAAGCTTGGAACCAAAGGAAACTGACTCCTGAGTTTTCACAGTGCAGGCAGGTCATTCATCTAGTTAATCAGTGTGGAGATGGTGAGCTGATGTCAAAGTGAAGGGGGAAACAGGAAAAGAGCTCCTGTCACCTGGCTGATTGAATTTTTTAAATAAAAGAACTGAGAACAGAAAACAAATCATCCAGTTCTCACACAAGCACTTTGAGCACATGCAACATATGAAGAACAGTATCTGTTCTTTTGTCAACGGTTTGGGCTAATACCAAGGTAGGAGAAAGAATTAAAAAGGGATACAAGCATGATCAAAAGCAGCCAGCTGTTCAGAATCCAAATGAACATCCTGTTTCTTTTCCACCAGATCAAAAAGGATCCAGGCAAGCAATTGCCTGCTGAAGGTGGCCCCACCATCTGGTTCCCCTGCCAGACTCTTGGAGAGAAGGGCTGGTTTACAAAACCTAGCTCCAAGAGGAAAATTTAACAGATCTAGCAGGAAAAGGTAACGTTGTGGGGATTTTTTTTTTTTTATTTGAACAGGTAAGCTTTCCCTGGCAGGTCTGAAAACCCACAATCAGCTACAGCTGACTGCTAACTTGGAACAGGACTGGGATACTACCTAGAGACACCAGTTGTCTTCGGTATTTCCAGAACACAAAGGAGAGATCTCTTTGGGCAGGCCTGTACTGTGGCAACATTTGGGGGGGAGGGGGGGGGCGGTTTCAGGTTCACCAACTAACCTCTCCAAGGTGTCCACCAGGAGGAGGAGAGCTGGGCATTGCAAGTGGAGCAGCCCCAGGCCTTTTTGCCTCCTCTTTCTGAGAGAGAGGAGGAAAAGCAACTAGACAGAGGGACTAGGTGGCTTGTCTTGCTGGGCTGTGTTCACAAGGGCCATGCAGAGCCAGAGAGCCAGCGAGAGGGCTGTGCTCCTGCACAGCCAGCAGCAGGAAGCCTGTGATGACTGAGGGGCTGTCCCCTTCTGCCTCTCACAGTGAGGAACTGGGTGGGCTCCTGCCACAGGCCTGAGCCAAGTGCAGTGGAACTGTCAGTGTGCGCTGCCTACACAGCTCTGTGCATCACCTTCGATGTTGGGTGCAGTGGGCAGTGTCTGGTAGCACCAGGAAGAGCAGCCAGAGAACGGTCCCAGCTTGCCCGGCATCCCAAAGTGTCAGCACCTGTCTCTGACCAGCTCTGCAGGAGTGTGGTAGCCTGAACCCAGGTCCAGCTGGGCTGTTTGCGGGCTTGGATCACTCATCGAGGCAGGGCTGGCCTTCCACCCGTAAAAAAACTGGAAGCAAGAATTCAACAGGGAATAGTCCTCAAAACAATCCCTGGTTATGCTGCTAAAACAGATTGTCCCTTTTCCAGCTCTCTTGTCAGCATTGTGCCCCATTTCCCAACCTCAGCCCATTTGGCTGTAGGGCAGCTACAGCGGGCAGAGGAAGGAACGGGCCTGCCACAAAGAGGTTACAAACCTGCCCCCAGGGTCTGCTAGTTCCTTCCCAGCCCCTCCACTCATCATGATGATTTTTCTTCTGGCCAGTTCTCACTGAGACACACACATGCATAAATGATGCATGACGTTGGAGCGAAAAGCCAGGGAAGCCAAAGAGCTACCAATGGTTGTATAAGTATCATTTAAGCTGTTGGACTGAAGGTCATGAACTCTAGATGCAGAGAAAGGAATGGATGGGGAGAGCTGCAAAGCAGTTCTAGTCACTCCATGTATTGGGCTGGGTCCTCCCCCCTCTCTGGGTGCAGCTGTGCACAGACATCAGCTACAAAGGAAAACTTATAACAGATGAGAAGATTTCAACAATTCTCCTCGTCCCTCTCTCGCCCACAGCTTCTTTTCTGTAAAGCTCAAAAACACCAAGTGCTCAGCTGAAATGGTGGCTTGCAGATGGGCACAATGAAAACATTTAGGGTCAGACATACAAAACCATTCCTCCCTTCCCGATCTCCTTCTGTTCCCAAAGTCTCATGCACAAAGTGACAAGGAGATCTCTGTGCTACCATCATGTTGCTTGTAGCAGCTCCCACTGTTGGCCAGGTACATCTGCTTGGCAAGGGTTGGTCACTACTCTCCCAGTCTGGTTTTCCAGGCAGAGACCACTGACAAAGTGTTGAATGAAACTGCCTTTCATCTTCCACTTCTGTGAGAAGACAGAGAAGAAACACGCTGTTACTTCCATTTCACCACGGAACTGTGCCTCCAAGCCGGAGAAGAAAGATTGAGCATAAACCCCAAGTAAACCCCAACAACTAGGAAGACTGAAAATCTGAGTATGGACAGCATCTTCAAAGCACTGGTTTCCTGTATTAATGACACCTGGAGTTTGAGTTTAGCTGAATTATAGGGCCGGATATTCAGAAGCATCTAGAAGGCAAACAACAAAAAAATCAGCAACTAGTGGAATTTTCAAAACCATATTATATTCACAATTTCCCTGCCATTCTTTGTCCTGCACGTCCAGGCACCCAGACACCTGCCACAATCTGAAACCCTTCTACGGCTTCTTTCCAATCCATAGAAAGCAAAGCACAGAACGCCCTCCCAACACAGAAAGCAGTCCATCCACACAAAGAAAAAATCACACTTCTTGCTGCTTGACTAGATCATATCTATCTCTCTTCCATGTCCTCTCATCTCTCCTCTCACCAAATTCAAGATTTTTATCAGCACTACACTGAAAGCTCTTCATAGCTCTGCACCCTTCTCAGCTGGCTCTTCTTTGTAATCTTATCTGTCCTGACAACATTTCAGTTTATAAGTGTCCATTTGACAGCTTCTCGGTATATATTGCTCTGCTTTCTGCAGTGCTGTCCTCTGGGTCTGCTCCCCTCAGAGCATATCCACAAGGTCCGACATGCAACCCTCTGCTGAAGGTCCACTTTGGTTGTGCCGCTTTCCAGGAAATAAAACGTATGTCCTAACCTTGAACTGCAAATTCTGCTGGGAAAGGGCTGGACCTTCCATCCCTGTTGGAAAGAACTAGGACTATCGTGGCTGATAGCTAAGAGAAAAAAAGTAGAAACGAGCCTGTGGACTTGGGATCTCCCAGGTGAGGTTGTGCCATTTCCCTCCAGTGGGGCACAGCTGAGATCAGCAGGCTATTGGGTTGAGCGCTTCAGGCTCTGGGGATTTTCAGTCACACAGATGACCCAGATAGAATTCGGGTCTGGGTGCTCAGTCAGTAAACAGTTTAGGAATACTATGAGGATGTTATGACTAACCCATGAGACTGACGAAAAAAAAGAAACAGCTTGACATCACTGATGGACCTCAAGGCTGTTGCAGAAATTATAGGAAAAGGGAATAAAAAAACCTCCTGAAGTATCCAGACAATGTCAAAACCTACCAACCCAATTCTTGGGTAACACAGCAAACAGATTGCTACATGCTGTGTGGTTTAAGACATCCAGTTATGTTCACATATTGTTGGCAGCTGTCCTCCAAATCTGTGTACTGGTTATGTTTCTTGGAGGGCAGGGCAGTTGCAAAGCTCAGAGTAATCTGTTACTCCTGTATCAGATATTCCTTCAAGACTAAACACCAGAGGCAGGATCACTTTGCCAGCACGGCTAGCCCCGACTGACAGCATACCATGAAAGGAGAGCTGTTTGTACAGCAGGAAGAAGCTGGTTTTAATAGGCAAGGGGGCAGAGGAATCTAGTGACGATGGAGAGGAAGATACAATGCAGTCTGCACTGCTATGTCCTCACCAGCTACTGCAACCCAATGCCTACACAGGTCCCAGAGCCACCTGGCTCTCATCTGGCAGAAGTCTCCCTGCAAACAGCTGAGGAACAGTTAATAGCATAAAGCAGAAGTTGTAATGATGGGATGGAAAGCAGGAGGTCTTCTTCCCTGGAAAGCAGCACACGGTGCCTAGCTGGTTCGATCTCTGGACAGCGGCCTCCCCACCACTGCTTCCCAGGGTCACAGACACCTCTGTGAAGAGCTTCTTGACCTTCTCCAAAGCACACCTACTGTGCAAAGGGAAACTCTTCCTTGCCCTCCACCGTCCCCCTGCCTCTCTGTACTTGTGAATTCCCAGCCTCCTCCTTTGCTTTCCTCTGTGAATGTGCAATAGAACACCTGCCAGCCATCTCTCCCACACACCCCATAGCTCACCAGAAGACCTTGCTGTAAAGGAGTATGCTGTTACGAGATTTGAGATGGAGGACAAGGGCAATTACTAAGAGACACTGGTTTTCTTCTCCCCCCTAGCCATTCAGGAGAAAACTAGCACCACTTGGAGGCTTGCTTAAGTTATTCCTCCAGATCAGAGACCCGCTGCTGTGTCATTTCTCCATGCTGAGCAGGTACCACTGTGTAGGGAGAGTCTACAGCAACAGACACAGAGGTCACCAGCAAACACTCACGAGAGCACGTTTTCTGCTGCTAACAAACTACACCAAATCAATCAGCTTCTCAGTGAATCACACCACTGGAAAGCCCAGTGTTTCAAGTCACCCCAGATCCTTATGTTCAACAGAAAGTGGGGCAAGGATGGGAAAGGGGGAGGAGAAACACTGCAAAGAGTTGAATATAAGGCTCAACTGGGCTGCAGGGAGGTGCCATGCATGGAGTTATTATCAAGGATACTGACAGTACAAGCCAAAGCAGGGCCCCTCATCTCACATGGTCAGAAACTGTGCTTTGCTGCCCTCCGTGAGATACCAGAGCAACTCCCTGGACTTGAACCTTTGACAAGACCCCACTGCCTGACTGCCAGACCACAGGATTACCAAGGACAGCCCAACACCTAATCCTGTAGGGACACATCATATCTCAGACCCTTGAGGAGGGTGGGCAGTAGGAATGGGTGGAAAGATGAGATAGGATGCTCGTCTCCCACCGTCACCCACCTCAGAGCTGGGCAACTTAGTCTAAACTAGTCATCTGATGACATACTTATGGAGGGGTCCAAGGTACAAGCACCTCAGAGGGCCCAGCTTTCTCCACAGACCACAAAGGGAGCCTGGACAGCTAACTTTTAAATGACAGTGATGATGCCCATCTTTAGGAAAAACAAACAAACAGAGCAGATACCTCCTGCATACACAGCCAAATATTAGAGACAGTCCTCTCCTCTCCTGCATCCAGACATTATGACTGGCCTGTACTTGCAAGGAAAGCTTTTGGAAGATACAAGCATTGCACAATCTGAAAAATTTTGGCTTGAAAATATTCCTTGGTCTCCCTTTCTTGTGCAGATGGAGATAATACCATTCACTGGTCACAGCATGTTTGGAGCGGAGATGGAAAATAAGAATCCATATTTTCTTTGAAATATTGTGTCTTGATCCTCTTCCCCAATGTCAACCAAAAATTTCCCCACTCTTTTGTAAAGCTCTCTCTCCATCTTTATTATCTATCATTGTAAAGTACTTTGAGGTGACTAGATAGAAGCACTCCATGTGCAATTACCAAGAGAAATGTCAGAAACAGCCAGTCCTCTTCCACCCAATATATACAAGAGTTCTAAGTGTTTACACTAGTGTAATTTTTCAGGGTAATCAAAAGTCAGGTGCTCCCAGAACAAACAGGTTTTCACTCCTCCTCTTATCCAACAGTCTATATAAAATTGCATTTGTCTGCACTTTGGGTAACATGATAAACTGAGAAGCAAGGTGGGAAAAATTTCCCAATCACGTCCAAAGGCACACAGGACTTCAAATACTGTTTGTCTTACAAGAAAACTTAGTGTCCTCATTTTCAGGCTGGGGTCACATTCCTTCAGCACATTTTAATGAAATATGGCTGCTTAATAGGATTTCTCAGCATGCTTCTTGTTCTGTTGGGAAATACTGTGCCAGCGTTTCTCATTTTCATTCTCTTGTTTTAGTGTCTGACTCTCACTTTGCCTTCTATTTGTCCTCACTATAATACAAACTAAAACGCCACTCCCACCATCAGTCAGAGCCAAAACCAAAGCAAAAGGCAATAATTTATTGTGCATTCATCTAAAAAATGCTATTCTCCAAATAACATTATGGATAACATCCATCTGGTTTGAAATCTAGTTCTGATTATGCAGAATAGCTCTTGGCTGGTCTTCTGCTAGCACTGCCAGCTGTTGCTGTTGAATGATCAACAGGATCATGGTGCCAAATAGATTTTGTTCCTGGTTCTTTTCAACCCAAGGGAGAACAGTCTGACAGAACCAAAAACCATCTAAATTTTGGCCATTGTCTTATATCCTCCTACTTGCAAAGTTCTAGACTTATTTTGAAGCAATATTTTAGATACAACTTATAACACTGTAAAGCCTATGCTGGAGTATTACATATATGTTAGATGGACTGTTGTTAGCACTCAAAAATAACAACAAAATTATCTGCCCTGTGGTCACGCTTAATGCACAACAGCTGTGTAACATGGGCACAGATTCAGTATGTTTGAAAAGAGACAGCAGCTTTAGGAGTTGCATGGTGCTGTCACAAGGATCTAACCAATCTGCTCTGGTGACACTAAAAAATGAAGTTATCACATGCCCTGTCTTTTGTCAGAACTCTTGCTTTTGCATCACTCAGACACAGACTTGAAGCCTAGATCCAGAAAAGTCCAAACATCTTCCACCATAGACCTCTGATGACAGTAACACCAGAGATGTTCAAAGCTGGGCTTTTATCGTGCTGCCGTCTCCTCTTAAGATATTGTATGTGTGATGCACGCTGCCCAGGCTCACCCCCTTCCACTCAGACCACCTACTTGGGGCTCTTGCTTGCCACTTCCATCTCTCTGAAGTAGCTCAAGTTCCCTTCCTCCACTCCCACTCAGCCCCTCTGACTTTCTGAGAAGCTCACTTGAACTAAGGAGTGGCTACACCCATGTGTAGTTTGAAAACACTGCTCTCCCCCCAGCACTCACACTTTGGGCTGTGAGTACCCATGGGGAGAAAGGCAAGTTGTAGGGCAACTGAGGGAGTTCGTTCCCTCCAGCTTTGCTCTTTCATTTTTGCACTCTAAAGTTACTACAGTAGTGGCCATCTCCTTGAAACTTAACCTCCCAAATATCAGGAGCTAGGCTTGGGTGACACCCTAGACAGGCAATTTTGCAAGCTGCCAACTCAGGAAGAACCAGACTCCCTCTCTCTCTTGGCTCTCTATTGCCTTGTCAGCCCAGACATACACTCTCAGATGACCCCCATAAAAGTTGTTAGCTTCACTTTCCACTTTCTAGCTAGGACCCGGCAGAGAAAGAGTCAGTTCCCAAAGCAAGCAGAAAACATTGCATTAGATGCAGGTAGGCCCTCTAGAAAAGAGATGGAGGAGAGAGAATGGGATAGTTTGCAAAGATATCCAACTTTGAACTAATTAAAATCCAATGTCAGTATTAACAACAATTACCATTGTGTTTATGGAAGGAAGAGACCATAACAACATTCCCCAAGAACACAACAAACTTAAGCATTGCAAGTAAAATTGGCTTTATATGTAGAAATCTGAAATGGGAGTTTGGGACTTCCAAAAATCCCCAACATTTCAGAGCATTTCAACCCAAATTCGATTAAAAATTCAAATGCATTCCTCCCACCTCATCCCCACCTCATCCCTTCACCTGCAAGGTGGTTTGGAATGGCAGCTGTGATTCAAATCAGTCTAATTATTTGAAATGCTTAAACAAAATCATTGCTTACAGTCAGTTGGCTAAATCATCTGCTAGGTCAAGTCCTTGATTTAAGTGCAGTTTGTTCACATAAGGTAATGGAAAACAACAGCTCACATTCTTAAGTGTGTGTGCATGTCTTTATAATGAGCCTGTATATAATCAACACATCAAGGCTCAATAAATCCTATTCTAGCAGCAGAATGAGCCTGCTTGTGTTAGGGTGGATTAATCTCTCTTCTGGCTAATAGGGCTTGCTCTCCACCCCCCTTCAGGGGACCCTTATCCTTCCATGACAGGGGAGGCGGGGAAAGACAGCTGATTTTGGCAGCTGCTAGAGTCCTCTCTGCTGCCAGAGAGGAAAATGCTGCAAGGCACCTAAGGGGAAGCTAAGTGACCTAATTACACAGCAAGGGGGTGAGTGATTACCAACAAGAAAAAGGAGCAGGCAACCACAGCCCACCTGGGATATTCTTGCAAGGCTAATCCGAACTCAGAGTTTTCCCAGCATATTTACAGTGACAACTCTTCAAGACATTTCTGCATTAACCAGCCCTCCAGAGGAAAGTCTACACAGGCTTTCCATAAATGGGCAAGACTGGATTTCAGTGCTTTCTTTCAGGAAAAACTAAATTCAGAGATTCGTATAGCATTAAAAAGTACTGACAAAAGAGGATGCTGCTGAGGCCTGGTAGCAGGCTGAGCCGTCTCCTACCTCTGGGCTATCGAAACAATAGATGTGTCAGAAAACACAGAGCCAGCACAGCCTTAGATGACAGAAAATTCGTTCTGTCACGGTGTAGAGGGAAGCACAGGAACTAGGTACAAGACAAGCCCAGTCCACTGTCTGCCGGTGCTGTGTTGTCACCTGTTGTGTTTTGCCGAGTTCTGATAGAAAGCCACATCACATCTCTGTGAGGGCAACCTGGCAATTGCAGAGGCCATCTCTTACCTTGTGCTGTAAGACAAAAGGACTTATGTGTCCTGACAGATCAGGGATGCACATCTTGGAAACAGCATAAGAGTCACAGAGCTGCATTTTGTTGGGAACACTGCTGCTGTGTATTTTTCCCCAGGGAGCAGTTTGGGTGGAACATACGGTGCTTTATGTCAGTCGGTATTTCTCAAATGAGTTGCACACAGTCAGTTTTAAAGGTCTGTTCACATGTCCAAAGACAGCACAAAGAACACAGTTCTCTCACTTCTAAATAAGCTAACAAACGATAGCACATACCACCCTTCTCTTGGGTATCTCAAAGCATTCACTGCTTATCTACCCTTCTTTGATGCTGTGCTCCATCCATGCACTGATCCAGCTGAACATAAACGTATTCAAGGAGCGAGGTCGGGGTGCTATTGAGCTGGAGCTAACCATGCTGCCAAGGGCCCAGGCAGAGCAGACACCAACACACTAGTGTGGTCTGTGCTCCCTGCTTTGGTTGCGGGCAATCTCATACATCTGAGCTTATGAAACACACCAGAGAGGGAGATGCAGAAGATGGAGGTGACTTTTACCACTTTGACAGTACTAAGCTTGCCCCTGCAGGCTGCACTGATGTAGGAAAACTGGTATGTGGCAATGGAAGGATTAAAAACAGGCACACAGTTACGCACCTGTCTGCCGTCTTTTTGATTGCAGGCTTCCAGTGTGATTTGAGAGCCAGTAGAGAAGGAGGTAATGGAAAGACACTTGTCTTGCTGTCTAATTAGAGGGTCACTGAATACCCACTCCTTTGGCATAAGAAAAAGAAAGGTTCCATTAGGATAATAATGGCGATCACATGAGGGAGTAAGAGTTTTTTCTATCACATATTTAAAAAACTTGTATCCTTTGTTCAATTCTTACCACAGGCTCCCTGGGAAGACTATGGCAGCAGTCTTCACCTGATCAGAAGTTTACACTCAGGCTTGGTGCATCATGACTATTTCAAAGCCTGCAGCTGTCTCCCCTGACCATCCGATCTGTCTGATTAACCTTGGATCCCATGCAAGTCCCTGCTCTGCAGCTTTACGCCTACAAAGCAGGGAGGACACCGTCCCCTGATTTAAGCGACATGCAACTGCTTCTGCATATTTTACACAGCAGATATGTTCTGTAACAGGTATCTGGGACCTATAGATTGTCAAGTGAAGCAAAACACATGCAAGCATATCCATGGGCCAACATATATCACCAGCACACATAAAGCACAAGCCACTTCATTTTTCCCTCCTCTCACTAGATGGATACCCAATCCAATCAACTATTATACTTTCCCCAAGGAAGAAATACAAAATGCAGTAAGTTTCAGAGATTTCAAATGGTCATGACATGGAACAATGAGTCAGATTAAATGGCATGTTGAGTGCTGGCTGCAAACTGGTTTCCAACAGTTAACAGATGTGAATATGTATTTCCTGGCATAAAATATCCTACTATGACTCTTAACCTTTTCAAGCTCCTTCCCTGCCGCTCTTGGTCACCAAAACAAGAGGCTGAGTGCAGATCCTCAGCTGGTATAAACCAGCACAGCTCCACTGCAGTTAGGGGACCTGCACCAAATTACTGTAGCTGGGGTCTTGGCTATTTAAACTCTATTTAGGCTTTATACTGAAACACATCTGCAAAACAGCACAATTCAAGCCATCTGCAGCTACAGCTGAACTGGCAGACCAAGGAACATTTCTGACCCTGGGAAAATCTCCTACCCCCGTGCCAGAGTACTAGCCAAGCACACCCCAGGACCAGTTCTCATGGGTTGGACGATCAAGTAGAGTACACCCAAGCAACGGTCTGAGTGGAAACAGCTACATGACTCAAACCCTGCTCACACACCTACTACACTGACTAGTCACACCCCTGAGCATTCAAGCACTACCTGTTGCCTTTGACTGATGAAAACCTTCACGCTCTATGCCTGACTGCTGGCTCTGTTGAGCCAACAGAGCTCTAAGAGATGGGTACAGCTTCTTTTTCTGCTTACTATTAAAATCATTAACAGGCCAACTTCTTCCTTCATTCACCTCTGCACAAACCCACCAAGGCCAGAGATACCTTTTCATTCACTGGTAATAAAAAGGGTAGAAGCAGGAGCAAAGCACCAAACTGAAGCCTGCCTTACCTGAGTGACAGGTGGATTGTTCACTGTTCCTTTACAAATTCCCATGCCAGCCAATGTATTCCCTGTGGTATCCTGTGTCCGAGACTCCAGGCAGTTTCCTTCTTGTTTAATTATTCCTGGAATCAGCTCCTTTTCAGGAACCCTTGAAGTAAAATGACAGTTGCCTGGCACTTCATACGCAGAAGTGTCCAAAACACACACACATTTAGAAGGGCGTAACTGGCCCCTTACTGAAACATAGTCCCCTTTATTTGACAGAAAATGAACAATATCATGATAGCTATCCACTGGAAATGCCTGGAGGAGGCAAAAGTCAATGGAGAACCTGGTCAAAGGGCTGGTACCCTTTTGTTTCGGAAGGCATAAGGTACTTTATCACATGCGCCCCAAGCAGCTAAGTGTGATGTCTCTTCTGAAAAGAGGCCATTGCCAGTAAAAAGCCATATCCACACTGATTTATCCAGCTTCTGCCTCACCCTTTTCCAGTGTCTTCCAGACCGGAAAGACCTGTCAAGGCCAGACTATAGCTCGAAGTTTTAGCCTTGACCTATGTTAGCTACAGACTTTGCTTGACTGAGACTAAAGGCGTGTAGTCAGGGTGTGTTAGCTAGCAAGTGCTAACAACGCAGCTCTACCCAGACTACCTCCCAGCAGAACAATGCCACAGCATTACTGCATCCTGACTTGGGGCAGGGGAAGCCACAGGCACAGCTGGTTCTGGCATTCACCTGGGCTTTCTCTGAACCAGCAGCACCTCTGCACTGAGGCTGTCTAGCTCTGCTTGGCTCAACTACCTCCAGGCAGAGCATCCAACAGGCAGAGACCAAGCCTGAATGGGGAGGAATGTGGTGCTCTGACACTTGTCTACACCCTGGACCTCCAAACACACCACTGTTGCACATCTCTAAGGGACAGCTGTATGGAGCAGAGGGCTCCCAGAGGCAGGAGCAATAAACCTTTTGCAGAGTTGTTGTGATGATACAAGCCAGGAGATCACAGGAGGTTTCTCACCAAAAAGCGTAACAGAGGAAAACCTTTTCCAAGCATAAGTCTATCCTTTGCCCACTGCTGTCAAGGCTCAGCTTCTCATTGTGACCCACCTCCCAGATCCTTCAGAGATTTCTACAAGCAGAGAACTGACTCACTTGAGCTCGGGGTAGACGTTCTCCAGATACCACTGGAAGGATTTACAGTTCAGTTTGCGTCGCTGCTCCACTCGGTCTGCAACACTGGAAACACAGGCAGGTTTTTGTGGATAAGGTAGTGAACAGGAGGGAGGGGAACAATGAAGATCGGCCAGGAGGTTTCAGGGAGACTATAGGACTTTTCCCCCTTACTCATTCTGCTACCTAGTTGTTGCTGGGTTCAGAGCACTGGCAGTGACCTGAGGTGAAAAGGAGCAGAGAGGCAAGTGGCAGGAAGTAGAAAAGGAAGACATAAACACCTTCAGAAAGCAATTCTTGAACTTCCTTTGGCTCAGAATGATGGCAGGGCCCAGGTCCTACAGTGTTAAATAATACGTTACAGAAAAACTATTTACTGCAGGACCACGAAATCACTTCTGCCTCTGGGTGCCCCTGTAGAGGCATACCATGAAAGCTGCACAATCATCACCTCCTGAGAAGGTCTAGAAAGTGTCAGTGCTCAGGTATATACAAACAGTTAATCTGTGTGTGCTAGAGGTGAGGGAACACGGCAGCAGCTCTAGGCTCCGGTTGGGTTTCAGACCTAGAGAACATAATTATTTGTTCTTAGGCAGTTTGGGGAAAGAGGAGTATAAGGGAAAATTAACTCAGCATCCCAACAACTGTCTGCTGCAGCAGTCCTCCCACTGCTGATTTGCTTGTCTTTAGGTGGCTGAAGAGAAGGACTTCCCTCAAGCAGTCCTACTGAGCACGGATACGAGGGACTCTGCTCTTCAAGCTATACCACTACATTTGTCTGTTGGGAAGGACTTTCAACTGTACCCATGCTCCTCGCCATCCTCAGCCCGCAGAAGCCCCTTTACTGCCCATACCTCAGGAGAATGTACTTAGATCTTATGTTCATATCAAAATTGTGGGGAAGGAGGGTCCATTTCAGGCCCAGTTGACAGCGATGGTGTCAGAGGCATTTGCATTCTAAAATCTAGATTAAATGAAGGCTCACTCTGCTGTTATTACAGATCAAGAAATTGCCTGAAATCAAATACTGCATCTTTGCTCCAGCTCTTATTCAGCCAATGCTGCCAGTAAAGCCACTAGAAAGTCTGTGTGAACAAGAACGGCAGGCTTTGGCCCTAAAACACATTAGCAATATGTCCATGTCCAATATGCAATAGTATGGTTTCCTTCACAAGTAGGAGCATTACTTGCTATTTGGCCCCAGCCCAGCTGCTGCAGTCAGCTCAAAGACAGATAAATTAGGTAGGCAAAGCTATTTGTACAAAAATATGTAATGCATCATGATAATAAAGCACGATGTACTACAAAAAAGTGTGTGTGCGTCAGACCAAACCTGCTTGTCATCAAATAAGCAGGAGATGCATCATTACCCATAGCATGTAGCTAGACATTTGTGATACAACCACATTTGCCAAGTTCTTAAGCTGATGCAACAACAGTCACTTGTTCACAGGCAGATATAACCTGCAGATACAACCCACAGATATACACCCCTCCTGGGATTTTTTACATTTATTTGGGAATTAGAGGGGTTTGTTAGCACAGAAAGCAAGCTCTCACCTCATCCCAGGTTTTGGTGTCCATCACTGATTTCTGGGTCACAAAGAATGCTTAAGCCCATAACACTGAATCCCATGTGGCCTGGAGCCAGCCTTAGGAAAGGTGTTATAAGGACCACAGTTCTGCACAGATTGTGTTTCTAAATGAGATGTCTCACCATTGGCTCTCTCCTGCCCTACAAATCAGGCAAACCACCCATTCACTCATCAGGAAAGAGGGGAGTGCACCAAGTGCAAGCTGCCCCATGTGCCAGCTAGCCGTGCTTGCCCCAGGATTCTGCATCTGCACAGCAACTTTGGATCAAGCTCTAGTAACTGCGTAGCTCATGTCTCCAGAGCAGCTGCATGCTGTGTTAGAAAATATTCTTATCTATCCACTTAAAATGTCTGGCCTTTTAATTTCATTACAGATCCCTTTGGCCTTCTGCTAAGAAATGATTTATGCAGAGTAACTGGGGGAAAAATAAAGTGAATTAGAAGCAAACCTTGTTAGCCAGACACTCAAGCTGCAACCTCCCTGGCAAGCTAGCCATTCAGAGCATCTCTGTTTCGCACACTTAGCACAAGAGAAGATCCAAAACCTATTTCTTGGTAGCAAGGGGCTTACCAGGGCCCTCCTACCACAGTTTGAGGGCAGCTTACCTTCCAAATGACTTTCCAATGGCAGATGGTCGGGCCTCATAGTAGTACTGCTTGTATTCATCCATCCACACCTCTGCTGTGCGCTTGGTGTTCCTGCATGGGGAAGAGGAAATACTTTGCTGAGTGCTGCTGGAGAACATGCCCTTCCAGCAAGCAGGCACTGGGTGGGCAGACCCAAGGCCTGTCTGCCAGGAGGGAGTGGGGGACAGTCCCAAACATGAAACACAGTGGGCAGTACGGATGGATATAGATTGAATGTGTTAAATCTACAAAGCCTCGCAAGGATGCTTTAGTTCAGAAGTTAAAATTTTAACAGCCATAGTTTACCATGATTTTTTCAAACATGCTCCCTCTGCAGAGACATCTGGACTGACTGTCACCATCACCCTGCTTTACATTATCCCTTTCCCCAGATCAGAATAACGCCATGGAATAATTCAGCTTGGAAAGCACCTCTAGGTATCACCTGGCCCAACCTCCAGCCCAAAGCAGACTAGCTTCAGGTTAGGTCGTGTTCTTCAGGGTCTTGTCTGGTCCAGTTTTGAAATCTCCAAGGATGGAGATTTCACCACCTCTCTGAGGCCCTGTGTCAGTGCTTAACTGCTGTCATTGTGAAGCACTTTGTCTCATCTTTTTTCTCTTTCCATCTGTTCCGCAGTGGAAGTTGTCCTTAGGGCTTGTCTCAGAGCACATACAGCTCAGTAGGATCTCTGGACTCAAAAGCAGCTCAGAGACAACAGGGATGACTAAGGACTTCTGACACACAGGCACATGTCATAGGGCAGTATCCATGAATGGCCAGGGTCTCTCTGGGGTACTGCTCCTCCCCTCCACTGCAGACTGAGGAAGAAAAAATGCACTAATACAAACAACAGAGAAGGAATAGGTTTTGTGCACAGAAAACAGCAACTCATCCTTCCCTTGAGAACAGATGCTCAGCCACAAGCTGTTCTCCTCTGTCATCAGGCAGAAAGACAACAAAGAATTCAGGCTTATTTAGACATGCCCAACATCAAGGTCACCTGGCTGCTACCAGGAACTACTCAACACTTACTTGATGTAAGTCAGTGCATTGCCCTCAGGGAAGTCATAGGGATGGCGCTTCCTGAACACGTGTCCCACTCGACTGCAGGGAACGATCTCCAAGCTGCCACCACACATCCACACTCGGAAAGAGAGCTCTGGAAAAGACCCCAAGAGTCATACAGCTGCAGGCAGATTGGCAGCATTTCCAAGAAGGGCAACTTCAGCAGTGTGTCTGAAAACCTTGCCCCTCTGCTCTAGATGTATTGCCTGCAACAGCAAACCCAGGAAGAGCGATGCCATGGTGAGAGTGGAAAAACTGTCCTCCCTTTGTTAAAATGGAGGCAACACTTGAGGCTCAGAGACTTCCTAGCCTTCTCCAGTTCCAATCCTCTCTTTCGTCCCCTGAGCATTTCAGTGAGACACCTTTCCCTTTGACCAGGTCCTTGTGGTTGTTGTCAGGCCTTCAGAATGGCATTTGGCAACAGACTGAGATCACCCCCACACCCACCTTGTTTTGGACTTCTGTAACTCTCCAGCCCTGCACATGGATGGAAGAAAAAAGAATTCACTGTGTAAAGCAAATCATGTGAGGAAGAAAAGAAGTTTAGGAGACAAGGAGAAAGAAAAGAACAAGATGAGGGTGTAGGAAGTGAGTCAATGTCTAGAGCAGAGTCCTCTCCCTCATATCTCCATGTTATCCATCCTACAGTATCTTGTTCTTGTCCTGCTTGGCTCTGTTAATTAAAAAAAAAAAAAAAAAGTGAATGACCAGGTTACAGTTTGTCACCAGTTGCCTCTGCTAGGGGAGCTACTGAGAGCAGAAATCAGTCTAATAGTGTGAGTATAAAAATATGGAGAGAACCCTGCCACTTGAAGAAACTCAGCTGGTCCTGAAGCTAAATTCAACGTTTTGTTAAAGCATTAGAAGAACACGGAGCTTTGATGTACAGGCACTCATTTGCATCACAGAAGAGATGTGACCTCACTCAAGCTTACGGGTCTGTCCTCGCAAGTTTAATCACTACCACACTGGAGGGGTTTTCCACTTGCGTTTCATGTGATGGTGAGAATAGAAGAAGGAAGAAGGAAAATGAAAATTAGCTGGGTAGTTTGGTAGTCCTTATCAAAAGGGCTTCAGATTGTGTAGACTGATTACTTCAAAAACTTTACTCAGTTGGGATCTCCCTCCAGTAATGCCTCAACTATGGGGCTCTGATGTTTAGAAATGAAAAAGAAATTATGTATCCAGATCTAATGGCTGTTTTAAAGCATGTACACACACTAACATCTTCCCAACCTTCATCTGTCTCCCTAGCTTTCCTCTCTAGCCCCTGGGAAAGGTTGTTTAAACAGTGTCTTTGAGGCAGGGGGAGGTGGTGTATTTAGTCTAGCTTCTAAGTAAAAAAACATTTTATTAGACTGTATTTTGTGGCATTTCTTCTAGCTCTCGTCTCTCCCTGACTCTTTCCTGCAGCTTATTATTTTCTGTCTCTTTTCAACAGGGAGTTCCAGCTTTGAAGAGAGGAGAAAAAAAAAAAAGGAAACAAAAAAAACCCCAAGACATAAGTTTCTGTCTGGTGGTGTGTCCAGCTGGCATTTGCTGTCCTGGAATGAGGTTCTGACTCATTCTGGCCTATAACAAAAACAAAACTCTCAATCTAGCATGTGTAACTTAAAGTTATCTCCATTTCCCAAGAGAGGATTCCTCATGCCATATTGATATCTTGGGCACACAGACAGACTGCATGTCCAGGTTTGTAAATGACAGAATTCTTTCAAGAATGGCAAAAAAATGCAGATTTGGGGCACAGAAGAGAAAATGGAGATCAAACATAGCTTATTAAGGACTTTCATCCATCCTCTGATGGAAAGCATAGGAGAACTTTTTGCTGTATATTTTCCAGGACGTGACCTAGTCCACACGTTTTTTAAGTGACTTAATCACTGTGGCTTTTTCCCATCACAGTGGAAAAAAAGGGGTTTACCAGCTCACATCCAGCTGGAAGGATATGTAGACACCTCGTAATTGCTGCCTGATCATTTCTGTGTACCTGCTGCGTGCATAGAGCTTGTCCAGTTCTGTGTCCTTCTTAGCCTGTTTCCTCACAGGAAAAAAAGCTTTAAAGAAGTAGTTTATTAAAAATAGCCTTTGTGGGCAGGGAACGGCCCATCTCACCCACCCAAATTAGTCAGAACCACTCTCCCACCTCACCTGCAAATGGTGACCTTATCCAAACAGTTCGTTTCCACTCAAAACTGTAATTTGTAATAAAAATAGTCTTTCAGAACATTATCAACATTTTTCCTTGATCACAAAATCTAATTTTCAATTAAGTATGGAAGACTTTTTTTAAGAGGGTAAGTTAACCATTCTGAATACTTCAAGGAAAATTAATACTATTTGTTGTCAAATACAGGTTGGTTTCTACCCCTCTGCCATGCAACAGCAACAGGCTCAATGTAGAAGCCACTGGTTGATTTGTTGCCTCACATTATGCTGAAGAGCTGAACAAAAGTTAGCTTTAAAAAAGAAAAATAGTCTGTTTTGTTTTTCAAATACCTTCCTATTGCAATCATCACAGTGGTGGTGTGGCAATGTGGCTCAGGGACAGGCCCCATTAAACAGAGCATTGTGCACTTAGCTTTGCCCTCTTAAATGAAGAGTGGAGGTGCAGGGTAAGAGACAAGTGATGGGAGACAACAAATTTACAGGGAAACCACACGACGAGGCAAAACTGGCAAGCCTTGTACACCCAGCCCAGTCCCACACAGCCTGGCCCAGCCACTGCCAGGCTTTACAAAAGCAATGTGAGGGAAAATGAAGCAATTCTGTGGAGGTTTTGATCAGCTCTGTGTGCAAGAAGGGCTGTGGGTGTGCAGGTAATTTACTGCCACTTATGGCAGAGAGCTCTGCTTAGCATCAAGCTACTGATGTACACACCAAACAACAACACTGGTCTCCCAGGTGGGCAGGAGCAGACAACCAAAAGCCTAAAGAAATATTCTTTCTCCATCTTTGGGGTTTACAGGTGCAGCTGTAAGCTACAGTTGCAGCTCAGAGGCTGGCAGGATGGCTAAGTGGCTGGCTCTGCAGCTGGAGCAGGGCTAGTGAACAGCAAGGAGCTGAGTTTGGATCTGCAGAGGAGTCTGAGGGACACAGGAGAGGGGATCTTCACGCCTGGGTAAAGGCTGCCTGTTACTTCTGCCTACAGTGCTTAGCTGGTGCTACTAGCACTCTGCGATCCCAGTGCAAGCCCCATTTAATATCTCTTTTTAATATCGTGAATATCATAAAACTGAAGCAAGACCTCAGAAAACAGAGAACACAAGCACTCATTATTATATACTTTGTTTTAAAAAAGTGGTACCTTGATATTCTGTTATCAGCCCAAAATACTATTTCCCGGTTTCAGAGAGCATTCAGAAAGAGGCAGCTCTCCCAGCTGCGTTCGGAGAAACAAGTTTCCTCTTCCTGACTATTTCTTTCTTTCTAATTGGTCCTCCAGGTGCTAGAAAACACCATATAAATTCTTCTTTAAAGGGATTTATTTACAAATCTGTGACATTTATGGAAACTGTAGAAACAGAATAATTTTTTTGGCAGCGTTAGCTACAGAAAAGTCTATTTAAGTTGACTGCAAAACAGAGCAAGGCTTTTATCTCTTCAGCTCCACCTGCATCATTTCTAAATGAATGCCCCGAATACATGAGGTCTCTGCAAACCTCTTTTCAATACTCTTCTTCCTTTTGTCACTAGCACCTGGTGACATTGCAGCATCCCTTCACACGGGGCAAAGAGAGGTGCCTGGAATATCTGTGTCACCATTAAGTGCAAGGAGATGGGTTTCAGCACCATGCCTATAAGATAACAGCACTTGAGTGGACAGACTACCCTGGGCCTCTGAATTCCTCAGATGTTTGTGATACCCTAGTCTGCTTCTAAATGTTTGCATTCTCGATTTATTTGTACCCAAATTCCACTTACAAAAAGGCTTGTTTAATCAGGAAAATCATCCTTCTGACCTAGCAAGCTGGGAGAGCAACTCAGAATTACCTGGGAAAGAGGAACAGGTGTAAGAAGAGAGCATAGGAGTGAGTGTCCACTTCAGAGCTGGGGCAACACAGACTGTCATGTGAAAGGACTGGAGGAATATTCTCCAAAAACAAGCAACAATTTAAATATCAGGAGGTTCCCCTTTCTTACTTGTACCGAGGAAGCACCTGTATAATAGCGTATATGCCTGTAAGAGAGTGATAGCCCTGATTTCAAAAAGGCTCTATTCACTTTGCACAAAGCTGACAGCGATACAATTCTGACCAGCATGGGGATTACCTGACCATGCCCCTAGCCTTACATCGACATGCAGATCAGATCTCTCAAAAGGAGAGTTCTGGTAGGCGATGAAGACTGGGAAGTAGTTCTGCATTAGTGTGTCATTCCCCTGAAATACCCTAAACTTACCAAAATTTTCTCCTCCCCAGATGTCCATTTGAGTATCGTATTTTCCCAAGTGGTTAAACCAGGACTTGTCAATCACAAAGATGCCTCCTGCTATGACAGGGGTTCTGGAAAAAAAAACACAAGCCCACACAAAATAATCACATGTATATGTAGCACCCCCATCTTCATTTTAGAGGGGGGACAATTTGTCCAGGCCTGACAAATTATATCTCATTTAAAAGAGAAAAATAGTAGAGCTGGGACGTGAATCTGCAGCAGGCTTCTGAGATCCCTCTCACTAGATCATCCTCCTGCCTTTGTTAGATGGTCCTGCAAGCACGACATGAGTAATCCTGTCCCTTTTGCATTTAAACAAACACGCACAGTGTGAAGGAATGACAGGGGCAATGGCTGATGACTGTGTTCACCAAGAAGACATAGTGTGAGAGACTTTGCTGAATGTACTGCTCTGCTGTTAACAAGCTGGTTGCTTCTGGAGTACAAAACAGAGGCTCACAAATTACACAGAGAAATTGAATGATACTTCCATGTTACAAACAGGGAGCTGTCTGCCTATACAGACAAGCACTGTGACTTTTTATATCAGGATTTGTCACAATCTACATTCCTCAGAGCCATGTACACAGCAGCAACGCTGGCAATAACTGTTCCAGCCAACAGAGTCTGTTTTGTCCATGAACACACATATTTAGGAGGGGATGATAATTCTGTGCCCAAATTACTAGGCAAGATTCAGTTCCCAGGTCTGCTTTACACTACCTAGGTGACTGCTTAGCTGCTTCATTTCTTAATTCTTCACCTGGAAAAGGAGGTAATTAAAAACCTCCAAAGGGGTTTCTGAGGCATTTAGAGTGTTGAGTGAGACCACAAAAACAAACATACAGAAGAGGTGGCTTGTAGGGGTGGCATGCCTACAAGCCTATAATTGCTATTCGTACAATATTCAGAGAGTAATACTCTCAGAATCAGGGTATAGACCTCAATGCATTCAGAAAATAACATGAAGAGTTTGTCACCATCAAGTGAACACTGTGGCATTTTGTCCTTAGCAAGGCAGTCCCTGTGCACTCCTTGTCATACAGGTGAAGGCTTAGTAAAGGCATTTGGAGGACTGTACACAGTCCATCAGAGACAGCTACCTTATAGACTGAGTTGGGTCTGTTCTGGACATCTTCTGCTCTATAGGAATCTGTTCCCACTTAAAGTGAAGGCTCCAGTCAAACCCTGAGAAGGAAAAAAACCACATCAAATAGGTTTTGTTAATGTTTTTCTACTAGCTTCAGTGATAGTCTCCACCTTCACATCACAGGCTATCCCTGCTTTCCAGCCCTGATCTCCCTCATGGTCTACCCAAAATGGCAAGAGCCTATCCTAATGTAGCTAAGAAGTCACCAGCTTCTCTTGGCATCCTCGTCCCTTAGCATTACAGATCTCTGCTCAATTCCACTCCATATCATCAGGACAGTGTTGTCAGTGTGAGATGTAATTGCGTTTTGCCCAGTGAGTCTTACACTTCCCCGTCTGCCAAAGTTATGAGGCTTTAATCAAAGGACTTTGTGGGATGTGATGTATTCTGGGGACAAAGGCCTGCAGACAGTCACAGAATCATAGTATCACAGAATAGTTTGGGTTGGAAGGGACCGTAACCATCACCTCTTTCAAGACTACCATTTATTTATAGTGGCCTGTGGTGGATAGTTCAGCACAGCACAGTCACTAACATTTTGCTGTTGTTAAGGGTAGCCACAGAATGAGTAGCCTTTGGCAGGCAAGCAGTGCGCCAGTGAACCCCAGCCATAGAAGAGGGAGAAGAGCACCAGACACTGTGGGTGACCACAGGAACAGCTGCAAGGGGATTCAGCTGCCAGGAGAAAGGTGAAAATGCTTTTCAGAAGATGCCATGAGGTAGCCTGGCAGATAGGAGCAGCAACTGGAAGCACCTGTCAGACTCCAGTGTACGTGTAGTGTAGGGAGGGCATGGTGATATGTTTAATCAGTTAACTAAGGCCTGAAATTGCAAAATGTTGTGACAGTGACGCAAGCTCAAGAGGTAAACACTAGTTGGGTTTTGTTTTAACTCTGCAAAAGACCTCATTCGGCAAGTTGCAGGAAAAGGAGGACAGAGAACCCATCAGAAAGGAACATCACTCTGTTTTCTTAGAAAGATGAAGAGAACATCAATTATTTTCCATGCACCATCCCTCAGGCCTAACTTACACAAGCCATTATACCCACCTCCCCTCAGATCTGCTGATGCTGCCAGGTAGGCAAAATTATCCAGGCTGATAACATCAATGATTGGACTCACCACTCGGGTATAATCCTGAGAGAGAGAGAGAATGGGGGAAAAAAAAGAGTCAGGTTTTTCTTGAATGTCTGGCAAAGCTCTCAGAGATCAGAAAACACAAAGCTGCACATGTACATCTCTGCCTGGCTTCTCCAGTATGGTTCTGGTAGCTGAGCAAGAGATCCATAGCCACTACATCCAAACATGGAGATGGTGGGTATTAGCCAGGTGCATGCCATGGGTATGGGGAATGGAGCCTGGGACCCCAACACACAGGAGTGCTGCTAAGAAACAGCTCTTTATTTCCTGCCCCAGTCACAGGACATGAATCACTGTCCGAAAGGTTTTGTGCTTGCTTTTCATATCTGCTGAAAGCACACATTCTGCTCAGCCATCCTTGAATTAACTCATTATCATCAGCCTAGATATGATCAACCCACTAATAAACCATCTTCCTAACAAGTACTATGAATCAACACCCCACACTTAAGAATCATAGTGCAAACTGAAAAAGCCATAATATTATAATATTAAGATATTGGGGGTACTTCATTGGCATTAAGGGGTATAGATATTTACAGTTTTCCTTTGCAATCCTTTTATTAAGCAGAGGTTGAGATTATACCAATTTTTCAACATCATAAAACAGGGTATTAAAGACAGTCTTGTGATAGCTGAAATATATGATGAAACAGAGAGCTGGCAATGCCAGAAACAGCATCTTGTTATCAGACAGCTGCCATCCTCCATGCCTTTTCTATCAAACCTTCATTTTGTGCCTTGCAATAGTTCCTCCTGCTGTTGTGCACTTGGCCAGGATGGCACATCCTAGGTAAGCGCTATCATTCATGTTTATTCCCCTCTGTGCTGTGCTGGCTGCACAGCGAGAGTATGCCTGCCCAGCCTGAGCCCCCCCAGCACCCACCCAGCAGCCTGGTGCTCCAGCCACTGCTCCAACCACCCAATGCTAGGACTGGGTAGGGCAAGACTGAAATCTGAACTAGGATGCACGTCAGAAATATAGGAATTAGGTCAGAAATAGGCTGACTTGAAATCTGCTCACTAAATAATACTGGAGTCAGCACCCAAGCTTTTGCAACTTAGATCCTTCCCTGAAGAAACTATTGAGGTTCTTTCTACTTAGGGACCCCTATGCTGTTGCTGCTGCAGCTTGACTTAAAGAGCAGTAGTAAAGAAAACATTTATGGGCTTCTGAGATGGAGGATTTATTGAGCAGGAATAAAAAGCAGGAGCTTTTAAGTCATCAGTCCTGAAGTTTTACCTTCCTCTGCTCCTTCATATAAAGCCAAGCAGACATGAATACAAGGCAGCATTAAAGCCTCCACCCCTTCTCTTGGGGCCTATTACTGCATGGAATCCTCCTTTCAGAGGATGGGATCAATCTCTGCCACTTGCAAGCATGGCTGCGACTTCTCCCATTACTTCTCCCCAGTTTGCTCTTACAGTGGGGCCATATGTCCCCCCTCCAGCCCTACAGTGCAGTCAAGGTGACAGCTGCTAATATTCCTGCCTCATTTTCACTCTTCCAGCCTCACGTCAATCCTTTCCCAAGTGGACCACTGAAGGGACATCCCTGCACTCACAAGCAGCTCCTCTGTGCTAGGACACCACCTGCATGCAGGTGATGTGTTTCGGCAGCTCAGCGGGAGCACTACTGGAAGGAAAGTTTTGGCAGTGACCAGGCAGAGGGGAGGGTCCAGCAGCAAGAAGGGAGATGGCCACCATGGAAAAGTTGCACAGTGTGTGCTGCCAAAGTGGCTATCCTATGTACAGGTGGACAGGACTAGGTTAGCACGGCACCTGCAGGAGACCCGAGGTGTAAGTTAGTGGTTCAAGCGTTCACTTTTGCATTGCATCACTGAGCACCTCCTGCCCTGCCACATTAGCAGAACACAGAAGCCTGTCAGGGATCTCTTGCTCGTCTAGCTTAGGCTGTACCTTCCTCTGTGATAGCCTGTCTGCGGAGTACCTGGCAATGCTGTCCTCACTGACACTGCTGATGGCATGCAAGGGCAGAGGATCCACCACCACAAGACAGGTCAGCCCCATCCATTCCAGAGGGGGAGACGGTGCTCACCTCTTTCACTCTCTGAAGCATTGGCTGCAGCCACTCGCTGTTGACTTCGCAGTGACTGTCCAAGAAGGTGAGGATGTCAGCAGTAGCCACTTCAGCTCCTCGCACCCGAGAACGAATCAGCCCTACAATGAGGAAAGAACAGCAGAGGAGCAGGAAGGTTAGGAAAGGAAACAGCTGAGCCTCCTTCAGAAAACAAAATACTTTGTGTGGCCATTACAGGAGAAGAGTAGGTGGTTCTCCTATATCACACCTCCACCAGGAGCAGAGAACAGCTTTAGCAGGGCATCCCCTGGAGGACACACTGTCAGCTGAGCCCTCCCAGCAGACAAAGAATGACCTCACCTGTGAATTCTGTCCACACCACTGAGCTTTCATCTGGTTCCTGCCTTGATGACATCGCCCTTCATTTCCAGCCCTCCCCACAGGTACCTTGCTGCTGCCTGCTTAGTGCTTCTCCCATCAGAGCATCCCGTTGCCTCTCTCACCACTTCCATGGGACCAAGCTCTACTCCCTGCTTGTTGTCTTTCTTACTGCTTATCTGCTTTATTCCCACTTGTCCTTTATTGTGCCCTGCAGTCAGAGATGTCAAGCTGGCTCTCAAATGTCTCCATACTTTCTACGGACCAACCCACTATCTGGGATGCTCTTTGTGAACTAAGCAGTGGCTCCCATCTTCCCTTCCAGATACTCACTCCAGGCCTGCTGTGCACTGACAGGTTTAGAAATAAGCCAGCACATGTGAGTCAAACTGAAGAGCGGCTGGGAAAGTCAGCATTACCATTTATGCACATAGGAGATATACGAGAAATAACTTTCCTTAATTGTATCTATTTATGATAGATATATGATTGTTTTTCCCTTTCCCACATCTCCTAGATAGCTTGTTATCTTGCACTCTGAGTTTAAAAGGATAAGACTTACATCTGCATCTATATTCATAAAGATCTTAAACTGCGGTCCTTGTTCTAGCCAGGGCCTCTGGACAGCACTTCTCATTATTTAAAGTGCAAAATGAGAGCCCTGAAGCCTGAGAGTTGATAAGTCAGGTTCTCCCTCCACAGAGCCTCCAAACTAGGACACTCTTATACTGAAAAAACAAACTGTAACCATAAGAAACAATACGCAAGCAGCTGGCAAGCAAACAGGGCTATATGGGAAAATCTGCAAAATCTTTGTACCTACCAAGCTTTCCACACTTACCTTCTCGCCGGGTGTTTCGTAGACACTTCACCTTTGGGATCTTGGTAAGGAGCTGGCAGTCCTCAGCTTAGGGAAGGCAAAAAAACCATTTGGCACACATGCACGAATAATTTGGCTTCAACAGAGAGCTCCAATTAACTGTTCTCCTGCTTCTCCATGGGAGGGGAAATTCTGCTTTCACTTAACATCATATTAATCAGCCTGATGGCCTTAATCCTGTTGCCTAAAGAGTACACAGAAGAGCACCACTTGCTTGCTGTCCTCCTCAGACAGCTGAGCCTCTGTTTCCTGATATTCTGAGCGGCCGGGCCTTCGCCCTCCCATGCTCGGCGTTTCACAAGAACAACGGGGCATGCACTGGCAACGTGGCACTGAGCACTGATGAAACGGAGGGACCACAGGGAGCCAGGGCTGCAAATCACCAAAGTGCCAAGTAAAAGAGAGTTCTGTCATCTAAAGTGATCTCATCCACTCTCTTTGCCTTCAGCGGCTCGTCTGGGCATTTCCCACCGTTTGTTCTCTGGGAAGTTTTTGCTTGATTTTATTTAATAAAGGCCACAGGGATGTGACCCGCTTCCTTGGAGACATCATTACATTAACACATGGATGCCTAACTGAGGGCTTTGCTGGCAGCTTGCCAGAAGCTTGTGCAGTCCCTCAGTTACATTGCCCAAGGAAGATGACAGAGAGGAACAGCTACCAGCTCCGGCCCAGCTGTACCAATGAGCACTGGGTCTTTAGTTCTCTATTATCCCCTGTCTATTCCTGGCCTAGCAGAAGTCACAGGAATAACAGTTTCTAACTTGCTCTTTTCCCTTGCTCCACCAAGTTCACTCCAGTTTCCATGTTTATTGCTTGTTCCTTTTCATGTCTCACATCTCCCCTTTCCCACTGTCATCCTCCCACAAAACTCTGGGGAAAATGCAAAGGCCATTAGCCAAAGTGCATCTCTTGGCATGTTCCTGCAGGAGCATTTCCATTCTCAAAGATACATGCAACCTGAAATACTGCTCTTGTGTGGGTACTTCAGCAGCTGCTGCATCATCCAAGTGAAGTGGCAAGTGCTCTTAATCACAGAGTACCAAGATTTTGCTGGACATCTGCTACATGAGAAGGCAACACTCATCTTGGCCAAGTCACAACTTCAGGTAAGTATGAGAATCCTTATCAAGTCATTCACTTTCCGGGAGTGGAGCACATCACTCAGACTGTAACTACTTGCTAGAGCTTATAAACTCTCTGTATCTTTGGAGGAACTGAGGTGGATAGTAAAGCAAAGCATCAGACCTCAAATATGCGCTAAAGTGCCTCCACGCAGGTGCCTCAGGGGAGTAGCTGTATCCACAAATATCCAGCTGCCAGTGAGAAAAATGAGAGCTGTCATAGGATGGGGCTTTTTAAAAATCTTTCCATTTACCTAGGAGCCTAAATGGGAGTTTCTGGCTGAGCCATATGCAGTACAGGTCCCAGAGATCCATCAGAGTTGATCTGGTACACTTTAGCCATAGAGAATTGAATTTCTAGATGCCAAATATGGGACATTTAGGACTGCTTGTTGGAGGTGCTCAGAAACACCCAACTCCAACAGCCAGACACAGCTCTCAGTCCTTATCCAAACCACGCTCTAAGACCCTCAGAAAGTTAAATCCCTAACCTCAGCATCCACTTTTAAAATTTTTTTTGGCCAAAGCTACACAAGTATTTAGCTGCAAAATCAAGACAGCAATGCTTCCTTACCTCAGTAGGCCAAGGTGGGCATTCTCAGCTATCTGTAAAGTGTTCTGAAGGAGTAATTGTCGATTATTACAAGTGGCACACAACTAGATTGTCCTTGAATCTAGCACACATCATGGGAGAAGCAAGAAGTCTCCTCTCCCTACCACCTCACCACTACTACACAACACCCAGGAGGCAAGAGCAACTGTACAGATGGAAAGAGTCCATAGCCTCCAGACTGCAGGTCTGGTGGGACTCATGCAGAAGACACTCTATCCCTGTGCCACGCTGCAGAAGAAGGTATGGCACTGCCCAAAGCAGTAACGCTTCCACGGCCTCCCACAGGGACACCTGGGATCCCAGACACATGGAGGCAGGCAGACAGTCTTGCCCCAGTCTGCCTGCAGGACCCCAGGCAGCAATTTTCTGTAGGCTCCATTATATCTTCTTGCTCTCTCTTGGTTTGTAATTACCCACTCTGCTCACGTACATCATTGCTGCATACATATCTGGACTAAACAGCTCACAAAATGGTGCATAATAAAACTAGACAGAGATATCTGGCAACCTGGCCAAAACTGCCAAGCTGACAGAAAGGGAAGACCCAATGGAAAGAAATAAAGAGGAAGAAGCTCTGGCCTCTGTCATATACGGACATAAACTAAACATAGAAAAGCTTCCTCTCTTTTCTTTTTCTCTTGCATGCAGACAAGAGGGAATCTCTGTGAGGGAGGGGGACTGAACAGAGCAAACAAAAAAAGGGAAAACAGGAGGGAAGAAACAAGTGCAAGGGAAGCGGGTCCATACTTACGATCTGAGCTGAAGTCATCTACCAAAATGATCTCCTGGATGAGGCTGGGCGGGGTGCGGTTCAGGACACTGCCAGGACCCAGGGAGGAAAAAGACAAATCTTTGTGAGCTGCCATAATGGTAGGACTGATACAAATCTGCTATTATAGCAGGAATACCAAACTCCAGCAATGTGGAAGAAGTAACCTTGCCCTTGTACTAGCGTTCATTGGCAGGAGCCAAACTGCAAGCAGGAATATCCCAGAGAGCTACGGCACCTCAGCTGGACCCTACAAGGATGCACAGCCAGGAAGCTGACTGCGAGACTTGCCTGGTGGCAGCTAGCACAGGATGCTGTGGCACGCTCTCTGCCTCTAAACGCAGGGCCAAAGAGGAGAGCACTGCCTGCCTCGAGGCAGCCAGGAGGCCATTCCCATCTGCCAGGCTCTGGGCAAAGCTCATCACTGCCTGGGAGTGGAAAGAGCTGCCACTTTCCTCAGCAAGGAGCTCTGTCTCAATGCCACAGATGAGACCTACTGGGGCTTTCTCACCAATTTCCTCCTTTGGGAGGAAGGCAATTTTCTTTGGCAATATTCTGGATTGGGGGTTTATTTTCCTCTTTTGCTTGTTACTTGTCTTTCTTTCAAACCAGCCCCCACACTTGCAGAGAGCACCCCCCTTTCCTTGGGCTTTCCTTACCCCACAATACCCTCGGGACTGCAGTGGGTTTGCATCTGCAGGACACAGGGGCTTTCACACACAAGGAGGGGGGATAAAAGCTTCTGCCCTCCTCAGAGATTGATGCACTCTGGTACCCTGGAGTCAGAGCAGCCTGATACTGACATCTTTGTCCCTTCCACTTGTTTAAGACGCTTGAACTAATTTTCCATGACCTTCTTCAAGTCCCTCCCCTGGCTCTACTACAACCACACAGCATATACCCCCTTCAAGCCTCCTGCTCCAATGCCTCTATGCACAGGCAGGTCCTCATTGCCTTCAACAAGATTGTTCAGTCGCATTTAGTCACCCCAGTGATGAGGACAGCTAAGCAAACTTTAATATTAAAAAACAGAGGTAAACGCTGTCCTCTTGGTTCTAGCAACCCATCTTATTTCAGTGGCACCCACTAATCTGATTTTGAGCATTCTGCAGATAGATTGCCGGCCTTTTTTGGTTTTGGCTTTTTTGTTTCATACACAAAACAGACAAGAGTAATCCCATACTCCCAGGAATGGAGCTGTAGAGAAATAAATTCCCATCTTGCTAAGTAGCATCACTGATGGCTTTGCCTATGGAGCCAAAGTTTCCTCAGTTTGGGACAGTTTTCTGCTTTCTCACACAGCAAAATCCTGACTGCTCTGCTGCTCAGTATCACATTCCACTCTATTTCAGATTTATGCTGCTTCATACGTCTCTGAAAGTACTTGTATTTTGAGCTTATGTGTCCCTAGATGACTGAGCTTGCATTTTTCAAAGCTGAATCTCATTTCCTTCTTTTGGCTCATACCTCTCTGGATCTTCTAGCATGGTGGGGTGGGAGGTGGGAGATGTTACTCTTTGCATTTACAAGTGCAGCTTCTCCCATCATAGCCATCATCTGCATATTTTACAGACAAGGTTGCCCTGCACTGAAATTCTTGTCTGTGCAAACTCAATGCAAAACATAACCAACCCAGACAGGCTGCATCCTGCAGTATAATGGCTGTAAAATATTATTCTACACCTTCTCCCACTAGTCTGACTATTAGCAGTACTCACATTTTCTCCACAAATTTCAGGTCTTCCAACTCAACATAGCTGGGGGAAAAAAAAGGCAAACGCTTTGTTCCCTCTACCTCACCTGTCCACTGATTCCCCAGCAGAGAGAAAACACTCCTCAAGGAGTTCACAGCTCACTGTTCAGTGCCCAGTTCTGCTCTCAGCTCTGCAATAATTTGCATGGAACCTTGGGAAAGGTACTTAATCTTCTTTGCACTTTGTATTGTCTGTCTTTTTAACAAGGAACACAGTAATCCTAGTATTACCCTCCAATGAGGTGCAGAGACTGGCATGACAATCGATTACTTTTAGGCACAAAATGTATTATTAGGATTCCAAAATCCAAATGACAATTGCCTTTTACAGCAGACATACAGACTGTTCTCCCCTCAACTCATGGATTCCCTACCTCCTTTGTCTTTTCTCACAGCTTCCTTCTTTCAGTATCCATGTCCTTATTCTGTCACATGACACCACATCAGCATTGCCAATGAGTTTCTCGCGTCTGCTGATCTGTCTGTCCCTTATCAGCTCACAGATAATCTTGTTTATTCCAGATGTTAGCAGAGGAGCACCTCTTTTTTTCCTTTGCTCTAAAATAATCTCCTCTTTTGCCATTATTGAAATTGTTGTTGTAATGAGTTGCTATACCAAATGCTCTAGCATTACAACAGCATCCTTTTAATCAGAATTTATACAGGCTCTCTGCATAGGCACCGAACCACTGACAGCTGTTCAAGTCCATTGACTTAAAGCCTGACTATTCACCTTTACATTTGCACCAAAGACAAATGGTACCCACAATACCGACTGAAATCAGAAATAAAGAGAAAGAAAGGTATCAGACAACAAAGCAGTTATTTTCCCTTCTGCAAGAATGGTCACTGCAGCAGAAGTGATGGTATTGCTTAATGACTAATCAGGCATAGGCATCAATCACACAAAATGCCTTTTGAGTGACAGTTATTTCTGAGGGAGAACAGGATGCCAAGCAAGTAACTGGTTTGAGAGTGACAGCTATGTCCTGCCGAGGAAGAGATATCAAGCAAGCAAGCACCTCTTGACTGACACACATCTCCTGCAGGACCGCGGATGCCAGCAACAAGCCATTTCAACTGGCACGTTCACAGGTTCTGGTGGATAGCTCATTTCCCTTTTTTTTTTCCCCTCTCCCCTTCTTAGTCTCTTGATGGATATTTTTAACCAATTGTCTCCCCCTACACTGAAAACAAATGAAAAAAATTTGTCTGAAGGACTCCCTGCATGGGACCAGTAGGATTTGGGGCAGCATGCCTTATCAGTGCACTGGCCTGATCCCTCTGGCAGCTTGCAGGCTGGGCAGCAGGTCCAGCTGCCTGTTGCCTTTACCAAGGGCAGAGGAGGAAAATGGCTGGAGCCCACAGCAGCAGGCAGGCATGCAGCCCATGCTGCCTCTGGGGACCAGGAGGGTCAAGCGACAGGGTGCTGGAGGGAAGAAGTTATTTCTCCCCAGAGTTACGCCTCTGTTTCCCCCTCTTCCTCATACACAAACATTTCTCCCATCCCCAAGTGGCAACAACAGCACATCACTCCCATTGCTTCCACCCAGCAGCAGAGATCCCAGGGGCAGCGGGGAGAGCTTGGCAACTGCCGAGCTGCCAGGGGTGCTTGTGCAAGTCCATATGTGCAGATGTGGTTAGCAAGAAGGGTCTGCAGATCACGATCTGGCCCCTAGAGCTGTCATGTTTAGATCACCCTGAAATAAATCATAATGCAGCAGTGTCATCCCTGCGTCACTTCCCAAGACCTTTTGGTACCAGCATTGCCACTCAGCTGAGTTACTTTGCAGAGCTGTCAGAGTAACACAGTAAGACAGTATCTGGCTCAGGGGAGCACATTTAGGCTCCCTCTTTAAGATTAGTTCAATCCCAGTACCCTTTTCATATATTTCTTCCTAGAAATTCCCAAAGTTTTACAGCTGATTTTTGAGTGCCTAAATTCAGGCACTCACCAGCCAGGCTTGCAAAGATGAAAAATTCAACTGGTAGTAAGTACATGTTCTATTCACCTCTAAAGACTGGGCCTCTAAAAAAGTTTTCAGCCACAGAAAATTTTGCTCTTAGTGCCGCTCATTTCCATCAGTTGTCCTCCTCCACCTCCACTTCTCTTCTAGCATCCCCATAGTATAATTATGATAACTAAACTTGGGAAAAGGCCCATAATAATAGTCAAATCATATTTAACTTTCACCAGGTGCATCTCAAATGGTTAATTCTAATTACCTAAATAATCATGCTCTACCCGGCTTAAGAACGCTCTTATGGATATAGACATAATGACAGGCTGCAAGCCTGACCAGTCAGCAGGTAGGCAGGCAGTGCAATTTTATGCCTCCTGTTGCTTAACATCACTGTGGTCCTCTGCAGACTCACAGCCAGGTCATAAACCAAACAGAACAGAACAGTCCTGTCCCTTTGATACTTCACTTATCCCGAAGTGCTGCAAAGTAATAATTACATAGCATTTGGTGCACTGACTGTGTCTGCGAATTGAGGGACAATTATAGTCACAGCAGTAACTCAGCCTGGCACATTCAGATGCGTTTTGCTGAAAGACAGGACTCTGGGGTTACAGAAGAGGCCTTGAAAAGCACCGTGAAATCTTCAACCCCCTCTATAACATCAGTGTCAACTGGCAAGTGGGACTAAGCCCCATACCTCTTCTAACAGTGCAGCCATGACCTGAGCCTTCACCTCTGTGTATGGTTGTCAAACTTGCCGTGCCTCAAAGATAAGGCTACTAGCCAATGCTTGGTTGTGTGACACCACAAATACTGTAGAGTCCAAGAAGAATTCAGCCTTCAGGATCCCTCGTCAGACAGGGATAAATCGTGGACACTTCTGACATTTGATGTAAGCAAGGAACAAATCAATCACGTGCATTGGCTGTAAACCATCTGGCACTGAAGACTCCAGCTGTAGCCAGAGGTCTGGGAGGGAATGCCATCCACCTCACCATTCACAGCAGAGTGTAGCCAGTGTCTCACAACAGCACTCCTGCAGTGGCAGCAGGATTGCAAGGGCCAGTTTGAACACATGGGTCATCCATTTTTCAAGGTCTTTGTTGGGGGCTCTGGGTTGCAGGACACCACATCTGAGAGACTGGTAATACCACATCTTGAGTGCTGTGTCCAGTTCTGGGCTTCCCAGGGCAAGAAAAAGAGGGACATGCTGAAGCAGGTCCAGTGAAGGACCACTAATATAATTAAGGGACTGGAGCACCAGACATATGAGACGAAGTTGAAAGAGCTGTGGTTGTTTAGCCTTGAGAAGAGAATGCTCAGAGAGACTGCACAGTCTCCATCCTTGGAGATACTAAAAACTGACAAGGCACAGCCCCGAGTAACCTACTCTAGCTGACCTTGCTTTAAGCAAGACTGGCCTGTTAATGCATCAGCAACACTTATCTCCTCATTAGTACACATCACTTCCATAGGATCTGGATATTAATTTCACTCTCTATGCGTTATTACTGCTCTGAATGTCATCTTCTCTTCATTTTAACTATCATGGCATCTGGCTACTTGATTGGCTGCCTTGGCATTTTCTTAAGCATCTTACTACCATGGTTTCTGAGCACCTAACCATTTATTGTCTGACCTATGATGTAATCGGCAGAAATCTCGTGCCGTTGCCCTAGCAGCACTGTGGTTCCAAACAAACCTGATCATTTTCTGAACAGTGCTTCTGTAGAACTCATTTAATGGTTCAGATGAAAAGGAAATGATAGAAGTAAAAAGGCAAAACATTTTAATGCAATATATACAAGTGGCTGGAAACACAGTAGCACCAAACCTGGCAGACAGAAACACAGCCTCCTAGCCATGAGGACAACTTGAAAAAGCCTGTTATTTATTCAGAAAGCACATTTCTCTAAGCCCACAGGATCTGACAGGGGAAGAAGTTGCGATAATGAATAATGCATTCATGTTAGTGATACCATCAGCTCAACCTTCTGCCCAGACAATTCACTCTTCCTTCAGCCTCCATAGGCTATTCCTGGACCTGCTTGCAGGCTTCAGAGACCCTTTGAGAAATGACTTGATAAGTCAGAGAGGGCAGAGGGCATTTTCTAGGTAAAAACTAAAAGGAAAAGAGCCTCCCTGGGTTCTGTGGGGGTGATGGGGAAGGGAAGGAGCAGCTGGAACATTGCTTTGTGGTACAGATAATTGCATGCTCCTGTCTACTTGGGGATGCTGACAGGCCCTATGCCACCTATTTACTTCATTAGATTTGGTCACTGCTGATGATACTCCGATATGAGGGGACACTGGTACAAGATAGCAAGTGTTCTGCAGATTCAGCAGGGTCTGTGCACAAAGGCCCAGGGAGGATCTGGTGGGCCATCAGGTTCAGCAACTGTTTACCAGCAAGTGACTCCGAGCATCTGCTCAGACCGCAAGGGCTCAGTCTCCACAAGACTTCGAGTTCATCACCTTCTGCTTGAAAGGCTTGTGAGCTGTGCTCCCTGCCCTCACGGAGCCAGCCCCAGCTCTCATAACATGTGCCCTAGCAGGGCTGCTTATTCCACTTATGGAGCGCAGTCCCTCCCAAGCCCCTTCCCTCAGTTGCATCTAGCAACACACAGTGTCCCCTTTGGTCCCCCCTCACTCTTCCAAACCAATCTCATACAGAATGTTCCCACCTGTGGATGCAGGCCCAGCAGCCCCTTTCCTGTTGCTAACGATTCCCTCCAGAGGGGCTATATAGCAGCTAACTGCAGATATGCTCTGTCTTTGAAGATACACCCACACTGCCAATCCAAGCCCCTGACCTGTCCTAGTGGGCTAGTTCCAGGGCAGATCACAAGCACTTGGGGACTGCAGCCACCCTGCTTGCCTAACTGCTGGAAAATGCCTAACCCTCCACTAGTGCCCTTCCAGGCACCATCGTCTGGGCCCAGCACCCCTTGCTGAACTCACCTCTTCACCGTGCGGAGCAGAGTGGAGCGCGCCTCATTGTGGAAGGTGATGATGAGGCTGGTGGCTGGCAAGTCTGTGTCATAGCGTACAGAAGTGCACCTGCAACACGGGAGAGCAGAAGCGTAAGCCAAACATCACCCAGCAGCAGCCACTGCAGCAGTGTACCTAGAATTTCTAAAGGAGAAGAGAATAATATGCTAAAACCAGAAACAGCACAGCTGACCTGCAGCAAGGCAGGCCTCAGCAGCCCCTGCACCAAGGTTGTCAGAGCTTAAAAAGAACTATGCCTGTTGAAAGGCAAAGTTTTGAGGCTGTGATACCTAAACTCATGACAGGGAGGGCACGTGGGTTTCATGGGTAACAAAGGTTCAGCATTGTGGGCTCTAGTCCCTGGATTTGCCTGTAATTCATGTAAAATCTTGTTTATTCATGCACAGGACATGCACGTGCTAAGGATGCACAGAGCTGGTACACTCGGGCATCACTGTATAAAGCACTTCAAATTCTTTGGACATTGGGCTTTACAGAAAGGAAAACACTAGCTAGTGCTGTGATCTGCGTCAGGGAGTTGCTGAGATTCAACGCTAATACCTCAGCTGGTAATGGAAAGCAATTCTTCCCATCTTCTCATCTGACTTTGTAATGTTAGATACGAACATTCACAGAATCATAGAATCATAGAATCGCCTAGGTTGGAAGGGGCCTTTAAGATTATTGAGTCCAACCATCAACCTAACACTGCCAAAACCACCACTAAACCATGTCCCTAAGCACCACGTCTACACACCTTTTAAATACTGCCAGGGATGGCAATTCTACCACTTCCCTGGGCAGCCTGCTCCAATGCTTGACAACCTTTTCGGTGAAGCAATTTTTCCTAACATCCAATCTAAACATCCCCTGGCACAACTTGAGGCCATTTCCCCTTGTCCTATCACTCATTACTTGGGAGAAGAGGCCAACCCCCACCTCGCTACAACCTCCTTTCAGATAGTTGTAGAGAGCGATAAGGTCTCCTGTGTGCCTCCTTTTCTCCAGGCTAAACAACCCCAGTTCCCTCAGCCACTCCTCATAAGACTTGTGCTCTAAACCCTTCACCAGCCTCATTGCCCTTCTCTGGTCACGCTCCAGCACCTCAATGTCTTTCTTGGAGTGAAGGGCCCAAAACTGAACACAGTATTCGAGGTGGGGCCTCGCCAGTGCTGAGTAAAGGGGGATGATCACTTCCCTAGTCCTGCTGGCCACACTATTCTTGGTACAAGCCAGGATGCTGTTGGCCTTCTTGGCCACCTGGGCACACTGCTGGCTCATATTCAGCCGGCTGTCAACCAACACCCCCAGGTCCTTTTCTGCCAGGCAGCTTTCCAGCCACTCTTCCCCAAGCCTGTGGTGCTGCATGGGGCTGTTGTGACCCAGGTGCAGGACCCGGCACTTGGCCTTGTTGAATCTCATATCATTGGCTTCAGCCCATCAATCCAGCCTGTCCAGATCCCTCTGTAGAATGTAGATGTGAATCCTGGATCCAATTCTGGCAGATACTAGGAATGGCAGATTTGGGCTGATCTGCTCCTCCAGAGTGTCCGCTGCCTTAACTTCCAGCCAGTGTCAAACAGCAGTCAGCCTGCACTAATTGCCTGCCCAATGAAGAGCCTGCACCCAAAATTGTGGCCTTGTGTTTTTAACAACTTAAGGCCATGCATAAACTGAATCCATCCTGGGAGGGAACACAATTCAGTTCTTATAGCCACTACTTGTTCTTCCACATTTACTTACTGTTCTTTTATGGCTATTACTAAACTGTTACTGTTTTTATCATCGCATTCAATCCTACTGGTTTATGACTTTTTCATTGCAATATTTTATTACGGGGACAGCAGCTTCTTACAGCAATTTTCAGACATATAAAGAAACCGTGATAAAGACTGAAGTGGAAAACCTGAGACCAGACAGGAGACATACCACATTTATTATTGTTTCAAAATAACTCCATGATGTAATGCATATAAAATGTATTAAGGCATCAGGAAGTGGAAAAGCAGCAGAGACTGGTGTATGTGTTATTTGGGGAACTCTTCCCAAGATATCAGCATTATTACAGCATCACAGAGGACAAGGACAAAGTTTGTGCTTGAAAGTTGGCCCTCTCTTTGCTTTGGATCAAAAATACAGTACATGCTGGGTCAGAACAAGCTTGCAGGATGTGAAGTCAAGTATGTCCAGTCTCTGCTTGGGTGCCTGAAGAAAAAGTGACATGTTAGTGACCTATTGACCCCTCAACTCTTTAAACAGGGAGCCAGGTCCATTTGTGACACAAGGATGGGCTTTCCTCGAACCACAATCTAACTTATTTCAGCTGATAGAAGTCCTCATCCTAAGTTGCCATCCCAGCAACCACTTCAATATAGTTACAAGACGAAGTACTCAAACACAGCTCCCTCATTCCCAAACTGCCACCTCTGCAAAGGGAAGGAACATGGAAATATGTTTATCTGTTCTGATTATACTCTGGTTTGGACTCCCCATTGCTGAAGGGAATCCTTGCAAAGCTGGGGCTGAAATGGCCATACATTTCCATGGAATCACATATATGTTGTTCTTCAGACTGAAGTACATAGATGGGGCTTTTCACAAAAAGCATGCTCTGCATGCTACCATGGATCAAAACAAACAATAATTCACCTTTGAAGTGAGCTGTTTTTAGGCCAGAACATGACAACAGATTAACAGAAAACAGCAATTCTGCACAGCAGGGAGACTTGTCAGTAACACGGACATGGCTCTGCTGCCTCCGAGTCACTAGGAAGCCAATCCCGAGTACTATGCTGGAGAACAGAGGCACAAGACTTGCATCTCACAACCAAGGTCCCAACTGCTTGCATTCACAAAGCACCCTGATGGCTGTCAGTGCTGGCAGGCTCATAAAGCTCCATGTCTCCTGACATCCCTTTCACAGATTTCAGTGAAGTTAGATGCCTGGTTTCCTGTTCCCAGCAGCTGTGAAGTGTTGCTTTGCAACCTTAGGTAGAGTCTAGGTTTCAGCCCAAGCAGACAAGCATTTCAGACATGGTTAGTTTCCTTTTGTTTTTTCTCCATTGAAGTAGGCTGGTTTACACTATCCTATCACTATCAAACCTACAGTTTTCAAGGTACAACATTATCTTTTTGTACTTCAGAAACTACAAAATAGTTACCTGAGTACTACTAGCAATTTAAAGATGAGTTTAGTCAGCAGAATGAATTCACCCCCACTGAAACAAAGACAGAACGATGAGCACTTTGCAAGCCATGAAATATTCACTGTAGTCACACGTTAGTTTCATCCCCACCCCAGCAGCCTTCATCCAAACCGTAATGCTCAGGCTAGAAAGAAGGCACCAAACCAGCTTCAGACAGCCAGGGCACAGCAGTTGAGGAATACCAGAGTAAATCAAGGCTGCAACAGCCAGGACAGAGGGTTGCTGAGACAAGCCATGAGTGTGAGGGGAGTTGTGCAAAAACCAACAGTCAGATGAGCAATTTGAGCTGCAATGGAGGGGCTGTGCTGAAACAAAAAGATGATGCTTGGACCTGGGAGAAGAGATGCTAGAAAAGCAACAAGCTGGGGCTGAATTAGTCAAGGGTCTCTGCGCATTTGAGACCTTTCCAGATTAACAGTGATGCAACAGACCAACGCTGGCGAAGAAAAAAACAAACCATCCTTTGTCAACACTGTGGAACAGCACAGGAGAGCAACGAACTCCCCACACCAAGCAGCAGCCATGGCTTGGAGCAAGGGCTGCACAGTACCTGTAGTGCCTGGTGTCCCGAATGGGCCGATCACTGCTGAGTTTGTCGCTCTCTAGCTGGTTAAAAGCATGCTGGCGGTAGGGGTCTTCTCCGGCCTTCAGCAACTTTGAGGACAAGTAAGCCTTTTCATCAAAACCCCTCCGGCTGTTCTTCTCTCCTTGGGGAGCCCTTGTCATCTAGAGCAGAGACAAGCATCAGAGCATCAGGGAGAGCAGCCAACTCATGTTGAGATACAGGTAATAAGCTCAGACATGCGTACACTAAGGCAAGTTGTTTGCCACACATCTGGAAGTAGCTCGGGTATGGAGGAAGGCAGGACAGGCAAGAGCTTGGAAAGGAAAGCAGGAAAGCCTCACAGATATGGTGTTATAATTGCCTTCTCCAAGGAAGGCTTCACTATCCTTACTGACTGAGCCTAGGACGAAAGCTGCTGCTCCTGATAGCACAGGTAGAGCCAAATTCCCTTTAGCACTTGTTACACAGAACGTGCGAGACTGCAGGCATTTGGAAACCCTTCCAGGCAACACGGGTTTGAGAGCAGCCTCCAGCCAATGTGGCTGAAACACAGTATTTTGAGGAAAAACAGTTTCAGCCTTTCGGCAATCGCTATTGCACGCAAACACAGAGGCAGCTGATTTAACAGGTTCCCTGCTGTGCCTTGCCCAGCTTTGCCCAGTCTCGCAGAAGTCCGTGATAAAGTTGGAAGCTGTATGTAACTGTCCCCAGTCCCACGCAAGAGCAAAAACACTTGGGCCATCCCTCTCATCTCCTAATTTTCCTGTAGCTTTCTTTCCTAGGCCACAGAATCTGTGCAATTCCAGCACCCAAAGACCATTCACTAGGGCCACTGGGAGGGAGGACAGGCACAGTTCTAGCCCATGCTGAACTCTTAGATACAAGATTTTGGTTGGAAACAACCTAGAAACTGTAAAATATCAGCTTATAAAGCAATCAGGGTTGTTTACACAATAAAAGTCATTTAACAAATTGTCTGTGATAGCCATTTGATAGACCAAATCATGAAGAAGCCATAAAATGGTCCCAGCCTTGTATGAAGGAGTGCTGGAGCTCCCTAAAACTGCTGGAAAAGGCAGATTCTGGCACATTCACATCTCATCCAAAGCACTGGACAATCCCCAGATCTTGAGATCCTTCTGTGTAAAATAGTTTGGATACCCTCTAATACTAGGCTTGATCCCATTCCTCCCTCTACTATAAGGCTCCTTTTAGGAGTTTTAGAGGGCAAGAGACCAGGGACTGGTTCCCAGTATCACACAGTGTTTTGGTTGAGCCACCTTAGTGAGGTGGGAAACAACTCGAGAAACCCAGCAAGTTCCTTAAGCCAGAGAGCACTTAGAAGAACAAAGATCTCTGCATCTTTCTCCGAGAAGGGCTACCCTGCAGTGCAGACAGCCCTAGGAGAACCAGACAGTTGGCAAATGAAATTCAGTGCAGACAAGTGCAAGATAATGAACATTAGAAGAAACAAATTGAACTACTCATGCACATTGATGGATTTCAAATGAACCGTGACCACTCGGGTTACAGATCTGAGCATCCCCACGGACAGCTCGGAGAAACCCTGCACTCGGTCCGCTGAGATGGGGAATACAGCAAATCGGGTGCACTGCAAATGGGACAGGGAAAACTGAAACCACCGTGAACACTGCTATACAAAACCAGTGACAGCTCAGCAGCTGTGGCCAAAGCGCAAGTTTTGTCAAACGGGTCTCTGGAAGGAAGCTACTGGAGGATGAAAAGAAATTAAAGGTTAGGACTATTCCATTTGGAGATAAGATGAATGAAGTGAGAAAAAACATGAAGGTGGCCCATAAAATTATGCCTAATACAGCCAAGGTCAGCCTGATGCTCAGGTTTCCCTTTCTTACCATACAAGAATGAAGGAAACATCTTTTCATTAGGGGGAAAAAAAAAAAGCACCACTATTTTCAACACAGAGACTTACTCAACAACTGCCCAACCAAGCTGCCGCATATGGATTTACCCTAGCCCAGGACTCGCATAGGTACACTTGGGCAGGTAAGTCTGCCTCCGTCCTGCCCCTCCAGGCAGTGAGCGCCCTGCCCTGCCCTGCCGCCCCTCGGTGAGGGATGCTGTTGTCCCTCTGCCACCCCTCGCCGTGCCCGCCATGGCAGCACGGGTTTGGTTTTGGTTTATATTGCCATGAACGTTGTGCAAAAAGCTGGAAGCAGCAACAGGTCTTCAGGAGCCATTTTGTCAGGGCACTGCAAGGGCCAGGGGCTCCCTGTGACAGGGCTCAGGGCAGGGCCTGGCAGCGAGGGAGTGTCCCACCACCCAGCCAGGAGCAGGACAGCCAGGAAGGCATCGGGGCAGCTCCAGCCCCGGGCATCAGCCACCTCTCTGGGGACAGGCCAGGCTGTGGGCCCACCTTGCCAGAGTCCATGGCCAGGCAGGGCAGGGCTATGGGGAGCTGGAGATCAGCCCTGCTGCGGCATTGCTGGGTCAGGGGCTGACAGCACCTGGGGTCCTGGGCCATGGGCACGATGGGGGGAGCCCTGGGGGACTGACATGGGGTCCTGGGCCGTGGGCAGGGTGGAGGGAGCTCCAGGGGGCTGACATGGGGTCCTGGGCAATGAGCAGGGTGAGGGGAGCCCTGAGGTGTGGGCAGGGACAGAAAAGCCCATCAGTACCCTCAGAGCCATGACACACTTAAACTTGAACTATGAGGGGTAATTCTTCTAGATACTACGGTTCTCACATTACTTACACATCCAATTTAAAAAATGGTAAAAGAGCACTGGGAATTAATTGTCAGGTAAGAACATTTCTCATTTTTATCTCAGCCAGTATCTCTTTGTGCTCTCTTCAAACAGGGAAAAGGGAGGATTCAGGGGATGATAGCTAAAAGGGCCTAGCTTCAGCCTCCAGACAGACAGCTAATCAACAGGTAATCAACAAATAATCAAACAACTGATTTGTAAGCACCAAGAAGATAACAAGGTAATAAATAGGAGCCAACTGAGATTTGTCAAGACCACATCATGTCAGACCAACCTAATTTTCTCCTGCGATGGAGTAATCAGTCTTGAGGGTGTGGAGAAGTAGTACATAGATTATATCGTAACTTTGGTAAGGTTTTTGATAGGGGCTGGTAAGATGCTGTCATTAGCAAGCTAGAGAAATAATAGTCTAGGTGAAACTAATGCAGAATGGATGAAACTGGTTGGAAAGCCACCATCAGAGCTGAATTACCAGCTGTTCACTGTCCGAGCAGAGGGGCTACGGTGAGAGCAGGTCTTAGTCGTTTGTTCTGGATCCAGCGCTATTCAGTATTTTTATAAGCACATTGGATATTGAGACAGAGTACATTTATCAAATCCATAGGAAATCCAGCAAAAGTGTAAGACTGCAGAACGGGATTAGAATTCAAAATTATCTCAACAAATGGGGGGGGGGAGTCTGAAAACTACAGTTCATCAGGTCTGCACTAATAGAAAACATGGAAGAAACAGTAAGCTCCTCAGAAAAGCCCTAGATATTACAGCTCATTACAAAGCACAAAACAGCGAAGCCCAACAAAGAGAAGAGAGCAAACACCATCCTGAGTAGAGTCCAGACAGCTACAAACAAGCCTGGCAAAGCAAATATAAAGCTTATCTTTAAGGACTGACTTGCTTTATCAGATTCTTTTCCTAGAATATAGATGTTTGACTACAGGACATTTTTTCACTGTTAATTGAAAACACACTTGACAGGAGCAGCACAGGTTCTCTGTTAAACAGTAGTCAGTCCCCTGCCAAACCCTCTGAGGAGGGCAGACTGACGTCCACCCCCTCTTTCCTCTCCCTTCACATCAACACCTCTCCAGGCAGAAGTCAATATAAGCACATATGAGCTCTGGGCATATTAAAGGCACAGTATGCACAGCTGAGTGCAGAGTTAACCACATCAACAGAACAGTTCATTACCTCTATGTAGCTACACACCCTGTAACCCTGTGCTTGAGCCTGGAACAACAAGTGGGAGTTATGGGAGCAGAAGAGCCCTGTTCCTTCTGACTGATGCTCTGTGATAGACAAAAAAAATTTGCTAGATGAAAGCAGAAATAAAGATGAATAGGCACTGGAAATGTGAGTGTCTAGACTAGGGATTAGCAAAGTAGTTTGCACAAATTAAAGTTTGTCCCAAGCACTGCTGAGACCTCCAACACAATTCACATACCAAAATTTCTGGAAATACTGTAAACCTTCTAATCTCATTTCATCATTTCTCATTTTTCACATACACTTTTCCCTTTCAGTGACAGAATGGACTGAGGCGCTCTTCTGCTGTTGAAAGCATGTTCTTATTTGCGTTTTGACATCGTTCAAGAGACCAGAAACTATTTAAGTAGTGAAATTAATTTTGTAAGCAAGGGATTAAGGGAAAGGAATTAATGCCATGCACACCTACGAAAACTTGAGAGGCTCAGTTCTCGACTGGCACAGTGATGTTCCTCTAGGCCTGATCACTTGTAAAATACCAAGACTATACTACAGACAGTGCCACTCACCTCTGCGCATTATCATTGTCTGCCACCAGACAGAGCCACGCCAGCTCCAACATTGTGCAAACAGCCACTAAAACCAGAGTAGCTGGGGATCTCAGGGTCCCAAAATATTTTTTTTTAACAGCAGGCTTGGCCAAATTCAAAAAGGATAACCATACTCCACAGGTCTGGAGGAATCATTACTTAACTAGAGTAAGGTACGTAAAACTCTCAAAGGTAAGTGCAATTAATCATTTCACAGTTACTGTGAAGTTAGTCCAACAGCAGTTTTGTATGACAGGACATATACATTGCAGCTCTTGCATATCTTTCTTACAAGCATTTAGCACTAGTACAACAAATGGAGCAGGGGGCTGCCATGCTTCTTTTGTTTTAAGCTAATTTTCACGATTGTGGCAGCTCTGTCAAATCCCAGGACAGAAAAGCATCAGTCACAAGCCATCCCCAGTAAGTGTCCTTCCCTGGAAGAACTGACCAGGAAGGTCTAACTGATGAATATGGACACAAAGCAAGCCAGGGAGTAACAACCTCACCAAACTTCCTCCTTCTCGAGACCCCCCTTTGATTTATCCCACTGCTGCAGCCTCACATACTGCCACTGCCATAACTCCCAACCCTGCCACCACCTCCCTCCCACCAGCCCTGCAGGTTCAACCCCTCCTCAGCAGAGGTTTCTCCGCTGAACTGGTTCAATGCCAGCTTCAACCCGTTGGGTTGAGATACAACCTTGCTGCCTGGGCAAATCCTCTTCCCTCAGAGCAAAGGCCAGGGCCAAGTCACTTCTGTAAACCACAGTGGAGCTGCTGGTGCCCGCATGGTGTGAAATTTTTCTCCGTGGGCTCTCTCCACTTGCTCCATATGCT
This sequence comes from Burhinus oedicnemus, assembly GCA_008921705.1. Taxonomy (NCBI): domain Eukaryota; kingdom Metazoa; phylum Chordata; class Aves; order Charadriiformes; family Burhinidae; genus Burhinus; species Burhinus oedicnemus. The sequence goes on from VFFE01005256.1 coordinate 104,295, forward strand.
GTCCCAGTAACCTGAAGACAAGTCTCAGAGAGGACAGGACAGCACAGCACCACCACCAGCAATCAGATGCTGGGGTGCACAGCAGTGCTTGGGGATGCTACAGAGACAGGTGCTGCTCAGCTCTGTAACCCATATGCTGGCACAAGGATGGGCTATGAATGGCACGGAGCACAGACAGGGAAGGACTGAGAGCTGCAGCAACTCCCAAGAAATTCCCAGAATTTCCTGCTTGCCCAGGGAGCAAACTACTCTTGATGGGCTGAACCTGCAAGATATCATCTCTTGAATGCCTGTTGCCACAAGCATTTGTTTTAGAGGGTGTGTTGCATTTCCAGTTAGGTTTAGGAATCCCAGTGTGCACATGGCTCTTGTTATGTCTCATGAAATAGTCCGTATACTTCTCTGAAAAACTGCTCAAAATACTTTAAGAGAAAAGGCTGTGCCTGACAGCACAGCGCCTGTTTTATTCATGCCTTGTTTAACTGTGTAAAGCATTTTAAATGTGGTTTAGCATCCATGCTCTTATGGAACTTCTGTTATGAAATGTTAATAAAAATTACCACAGTTAAATAGAACCATCTCTGTTCTTTGAGAAGCTCAAGTGCTGAAAGAGGAGCTCAGAGACCGATTTGAATGTTTTGTTTGTGGCTTGCACAAACTGGAGTAACACAATGGAAGCAGCAAAGCAACTTGAATTGATCAGCTCCCACAACAGCTAATTGGTCTCAAGAGATTTTCTACTGCCATCAGCACTGGACAATCTTGAGGCCTGCTGCCAGTCCCAAATTGGGCTGGAGAGACCAGTGGTGGGCCCCCAGCAGAGGCTATTTATTTTCAATGCCCTCTGAGAAGAGGCCATGGTTGCCAGCTCACAGGGTTTCTCCAGGCCCTGTGACAGAGCTGGAGTCGCCAAGGGATGGTGGGAGTGAGAAGCAGAGAAAGTCTGCTGGGGCTTGCTTTCCAGAACTGCTGCTTTTGCTCAAGGTGCCTCTCTGCCTCCCTATTCTTTTCCACTGCCTCCTGGCATTTATTGCCTTCTGTGCATGCAGAGGCAATTCTCTGCCAGCCCTGCAAGACTGCATCTCTGATCTCTTCTGTTTTAGCCCTGAGAAACCCTTTCTCTCCATCCCTGCCTCATGGCTAGGAAGTGATGGGATTCCACCAAACATTTTCTATTTTGTTCTTCTCTTCTTCCCTTCTTCCCTCATACTTTTGCCAGATATTGAGCTGTTGACAAGGAAAGTGTCCTCAAGCATCTGGCATGAAAAGGTGGAAATCCTGTATAAGGCAAGAAAGGAGAAGCAATTATTTTTCTGTGTTCAGTTTCCACAGTAATGTTCTCCCCACACCCATCAGTTTTTGGATGCTACTTTCAGAGCCTCCTCCAAGAGACACAGAAGATGGCACAGTGTTTTCCACGTTATTGCCTACAGCCTGGATGAGGTGAACATCACGCTCTCCTATGACGTCTGTCACAGGCCAACATGGGTTGTTAGCATGAAGAGTTTAGAAACAGGACGTTGCCGAATTACAGGTCACAACAGCGTGTTGATAGACAAGGCTTGGCCACTGCCTTTCAAGCAGATTTGCCATGGTTTGACAAGCTGGTCATTTGGGCATTTTGGGGGAAGAAAGTAGGCAACACAAGAGAGGAAACAGTGCAGGGGAAGTTTACAGGGGAAACAGCAAAAAAACCCCAAGAGCAATTAAGTTATTACCTCTGTCTATCACAAGCAGTGGTTCTCTGATAGCTTCACACACCACTACCCTCATCCAACTTCTCAGCATATGGCAAGGCGGTGCCTGTCCTACCGTGGTCCCAACTCCTTGCTTTCATGTCTAAGAACTCACAATCTTGCATCTGAGGCAGCCATGAGGCCTCTGCCTGATGATCCTACTTAGCCATCTCTTTAGTGACTCTGTGGAGAAGCATCCTTCTTGTGGTATTTCATCCTGATCCTGCAAGTCCTTGTCTAACAGAAGGGAGGGATACTTCCAAGAAGCACATCTGGATCACTTTGCCCAGGTCCAAAAGGTATGCAAAGCAGCATGGGTTGACAACTGGAGGACAGCCAAAAGTAACACACAGTGCACAAGCGCCAGCACTACAGCACACATCAGTCTTATTCATTTTGCAGTCAGCAGCACTAAAGAGTGCGGGATACTCTCTGCCATGCTGGTTATATGAGCTCAGCATCGCACTGCATGCAAACAAGTCACTTCCACATGCAGTGACTGGCTTCAGCACGAACTAACCCCTCTCCGCCCCCATGTGGATTAGCAGTCCATGCATAAATCATACCAACTTGGATTCCCCTCTGAATAGTCCTGATGGATATTCATTGTAGAATGATAACCTGAGAAGCCAGGATTTATTATACAACCTCACATGTGACATGATACTATCGATTATCATGCTCTACTGCTGGCCAAGACAGGTATATAATATATAGATACAACGTATAGCAGGAGATGACTTCTATAAAGTATGTCCATCTTTAACCCAGCTATTTAGTCCTGAAAAGACCTTGAGCAGTTAGCAAGGGCTGGATCATGCAATGTTTTCTGGCCCAGCTGCCCAGATGCAGGAAGACATTGCCCATAACTGGAGCGAGGGGACATGATGCCCTGGGGCATCCTTCTAGTCTTTTGTTTTTTAGGAGTGTTGAATAAAGCAAAGCACTGGAAGCCAAAAGGGCTTCAAAGATAGATGCCTGAGGGCACTCTCTTCCAAACAGCTCTGAGGAAATGAGCCTGCTCAGAACCGTGGAAAACCAGACCCCAGATGAGGTGAAGCAGTTGCCAAGGCCTACTTCTTCCCTCAGTTTGAAGTCTAATGCACACAGATGTCCATTATGCAAAATTGAAAAATTATATTTCAATTTTTAAAATATATTTATGGCATTCACATACATTGATTTTGCATAAACACCCACATGTCCAGACACACATACATCTGGCTTCTATGTTCATTTGATCATCATTTCATTCCCTGGAGTAAAGCCATTTTTTTCTCTATTTGGCAAATTTTGCTGTGGCATGAACATGGCCATTTTTGCTGACAGAAACCTTTATGCTTTTTTATTTCTCTCCAGGAGAAAAACAATGTGAAGAAAACCCTGAAAAATAGAGGGGATGGTCTTCAAAATTACTGCGTACCAGCATGAGAGAGGAGTGTGAGGACTGTGGAGTTGTTTTTTCCCTGAAACAGCACTTGTTTTCCAAGCATACCTCTCTCTACCCGTAAATATCCATGACAACATCTAATGTCAGGGAGAAGACAGACATGACAGCACACTCTTTGAATACATAAGGGACTAGGCAGTTCATGCTGGCACCCCCACCAAAACAGCAGCATTGCCAGAGAGGGATCCCAATGGGTAGCTGGGTTATAGTTCCTCTGGGAATGAAGGTTTTGTGTAGAGAAACAACAGTCACATGGACACGAAGCTGTCTGCGTTCAGACATCTGTTTAGTATCACATAGCAAACCTTCTTAGCAAAAGCCATCTAGGTTACTTACTGTATATAGGAGTACTGCGCTGCTAAAGGTCACACATACACAGTTTGTAAGAGTGTGTTTTGAGGTCCCTCAGAGCAAAAAAAAGGCACTATGGGAAGTTGCATTTTTTCTTCTGGAAAAATACCCTGGTCTGTGTAGATATTTAAATATGTAAAGAATGTCCCTGGTTTCCAAGTGATTTTGAATTATTAAAACAAAGAAGAAAAAGGCACAATATTTTGTTACCTGTCTTCTAAGTGTTAGATGCTCAGTGGCCATTTGGACATTACCTGAACTCTGATTTATAGCATCTATATCAAGACAGATTAACATAGCATTCTGTACCAAGACCAATGATAACCTCATGATTACCTGGTAGCACCTATGAAGCCAATAAGACAGTTCAAATGAGGGTGGTCTAGGTCTTCATTAAAGACATCAGTCACATAAATTGTGTTTCTCTGTGCCCACTCCCCCACCTACTCTCTGCGCAGTATGTGTGTATGTGCCTCCTGTGCTGATGTACTAATCCATTCCCTTTGAACTCAAGTGACCTACATTCAGCCTTTTCCTCCCAGTGAATCACAACTGTCTAGAGTGACAGATGCCGCCACAGATATTTTCACAGAGGAAAAAGCAACTTTAGACCTCATAAGCTGCTAACGTAGTCAGCAGTGAACTAGTTACCTAAGAGATGAGCAGAGGTCAGCTAGCACTGAGGACCAGGCACTGCTCACCCAGAGCATTAAAATATTTAATTATATTAAGCTTGGGGCTCATTTTCTTTGCCTTCAAGATCACGCTGTAAGGGCTTTTTGCTAAGGCTAGAGAAAGGAAGTTGAAGTACCTTTTTAATCATTCATCCTCAGGAGTTAGAGCTTTAAATGGAGATTAGAAGATTAAGAATAAAATAGCGTGGTTTTGCAACTAGCCAGCATTCACACTCTGCAGAATACTGTCCACGTGCACAGCTGAGCCAGGAAGACAAGGGGACATTTCACACCCCCAGCATGGACAAACCCAGCCCCAGAGCAGGAGGTGGGAATTTCTCCCCATCTTCCAGCATGGAAAGATTTTTCCCTATGTTTTTGTTAGTGGGTCTTGCTCAAACAGTCATGATTTTGAATATTATCCAGTTCCGCACTAACTCTCTCCTCTCTCCCCTCTCCCCATGTTAATCACCAGATAGATCCTGTTAAGCCCCTCTCACAGACAGCTGCACCACGCAGGTGGGAAGCACAGCACATCCCGCAGACTGAGCCGGGTGGCAGACTGGCCTCAGGGAGCCACGCTCCCACCTTTGTGCCGGCTGGGGTACCATGCTGCTCCTGGAGGCTGGCCCACAGCCCCAGAGCCTGCACGGAGCTTGTCTTCCCAGGAATTAACACCTGAGTAGGATGCGACCTTGACAAGTCAGGTAATTTACCATGATGCTTCACACAGCTCTTCACCACATTAGCTTTTGAACATCACACAGAAAGGCTCTTGGCAGGACCCATTGGTTGGGAGTTAGCCAGGCCCAATATGAAAATGCAACTTCTCTGTAAACCAACAACCAAACTGGCATTTAACAAAGTGACTGAATATAATTCCTCATGCCACTGTTAAATCATGACCTAGTTTCTTAGAGAAGTTCAAGAATGACCTTCAGCTCACAGTGCGGACTTGTATTTTGGAGGTTCAAAGCCATGAGATCTATCCCCATGAGATCTATCCCCAGGGACTGTACTGCTACTCTTTCTGTAGTGACAATAGTGATGGTGCACATGCACCCATGATTTATTACAAAAATTAGTCCTTCTGCACAAGACCTTGTTCACTCAGATACGTTCTCTGCTGTGCATTCAGCTCTGTGGCATGCAACATTGTCTTCTAATAGTGGAAAAACTCATTGTCTATTTGTCAGTGAAGATTTGAGAATATCAGGCTGTTGGCATTTTGTTTAGGAGCCAAATGATATTCCATTTTAATTGATTAATTTTTCAGTTACTGCATTGCTCCAATTCCAGGACCCAGCAATCAATTTGAACTGACAAGACCCTCAGAGCCACACTCTGCTTCTGCTCGGGTCTCCATTTGCAAAGGCATTAAATTCACCTCCTCAATAGCAAATTTAATCAAGGATGGTGCATACCAACAAAGAATCATGAAATGGGCTCATATATGCCTGTCAAATATGAAAAACCCTGTGTTACGCTATGCAGGCTTCTGTCATTCTAGACTTCAATCACTTTATTAATGGAGGCTTCCTCAACAGCCTCTCTGCTCTGCTGTTTAATCACTGTCAACCCAGAAAGAGCTGGAGAGAGCCCAGAAAGAGCAGAGCCATTGAAGCGGGCATCACAAAAATGCATGCATCTGACAGTCTTGAAATACACCCAGGACAGGTATGGCCAAAACCATGGCTCACAGAAACACAGTTCTCCCATGCACAAAGGGCCACGGTCCCTCACACTAACATTTGTCTCATTCTGCAGGTGCAAACTGCGGCAAAATAAAGCCAATGATTGCAATGACCAGCAAGGATCCTTAAAATCCATTACTCTGCCAATCTCTATCTGATACAAAGGGCAGCCATCATCTGACTCCGCACATACAGTGCTCACAGTTCTGCTGCAAGTCTAGTATTGTAAGATCATCTCATAAAGACGCAGCTCCTGGGGTTATGTTTTTAGGAGAACTCACAGCTTTTGTTTTGAAAGGATAATTTTTTGCCTTCATAGTTGCAGAAGAGAAAAAGGTGGACACCTAGAAATTCAAAACCCAGAAGGTGAAGATGAAGGACACAACTTGATTTTCAAATCAAGTAATGTTTGAATGTTTGTGGTCAGCAACAACACCGCTACAGAAACCTTGAGCTATAGTTGGGTTTTGGCCTGGCTAAACCATAAGTCTGAGCAGGCAGATTTGGGGAGCTGCTGGTTTTGAGTTCATTTGTTAAAAGATATGACTGACATCTTTCTCCACATATTCAAGCAGTGAGTTTTTGCCCAAATCTCATTTTCAGAAAGCTCCCAGAGCCCAGCAGTTCGGTCCCACTGTCCTCATACCACGCAAAGACTGCACTCCTGACAGCCTCCCCCTGCCACAGCTGGCTGGCTCACAACCCAGCCACCAGCTCAGCAGTTTCCACTCTGCGAGCGAGTTTTCAAACTAAAAGTTCATGTGTGTGTCATAAGAAAAATGTGGGTGTCTGTTTCTGATAGCTGGGGCTGTGCCCCTAACCTTTGGCTTCCCAGAGGAGTGTTGTGTAAGTATAACTGATGCTGTTAAGGAAGACGGTTTTCCCTTCTCAAGATCTACTGGATGCATTTTTTTAAATTCTCTTCTTCCAAAGTATGACAGCTGAGTACAACCAGTAGGAGTGAATGAACTCCATTCACGTCTTTGGGCAGCTGAACAGCCCAGGTACTGCCCATTGCCTAGGAACACCAGGGCAGGTGCATTTTTCACCACACAGATTTATTTCACCAAAGAGCGAGCACAGCTCCAGAAAGCCACCAGTGATGTGATGGCCAAAGAATCTTGCCTGGACGTTCAGCAGCTTTCCTAAATATGAATGAAAAAAAACCCCACCTAGATACACTCAGTCCTGTCACAGCTCCATGAAAACCACAGGGTAGCTCATGAGGATGAGCTCTGCTCGGTGAGGTCTGCTCGCTCCTCTCCGCTGAGAGCAGCATGAAGCACAGAGGCGTTGTTTGTATTCAGAAGAACACAATGCAAAAATCTAAGTGTGCTGAAAATTACTAGTGAAATCCAGTGGCAAAATTCCCAGTGACATCAGCAGGACAGGATTTCAGCCACAACAGAAATATAAACAGAGAGAAACAAACAGACACGCAGCACTCATCGAGGCCCCTGTTTTCCACTACGTTTCAGTCATTCACACTCATTATTTTATCTCGATCTATTGGAAAAATTAGACTGTTTAACACGCTGAACTTCCCCTTCTTCCAAATCTTTAGCTGCCCTGGAAAATGCCACTATGTTGTTAAATAGCTTTGTTAGCCAGAAGACAAATAATGTACAAATTTCTAGCTGAAGGTTGTGGTGGCAAGGTAAAGGTTAAGTGCAATACAGCTTGTTAGAGACATAGAGTCTGTAACGCAATTCACTTTCTCCCAAATAGAAAAAGATGTTGAGACATTCTTCACATTTCTGGCTCACTCCCGTTGGGTTTTAGCATTTCTGGCTCCAGAAGGGAACATGGAGATGAATAAACATGAACAAAGGAAATGTGCTGACAGGTTTGTTCAAAGTAGGTTTGAAAAAAGTCATAAAACCAAAAGCAGAGCTGTGGTTGCAAGCATGGGGACAGACAGCACCAAAGATATTGCAAAATAAACTTAAAAAAAACGAACCAGAAAACCAACCATCAAAAAACTTGAAAGAACGGTTAGAGAAGCAACAAGATGCAGGAAGCCTACCCCGAAATGACAAAAGGTGAATGTGACAGAAGAATTAACTTGTAACTCTGCATTACACAGTCTGGAATATGCACTTCCTACTGTAGCTGGTCGGATGTACAAGGTATTCTATATAATGACTCTATATAATGACTCTGAACATGGCAGGACTATGGAGCGACAGCACCCAGGTAATGTATTCACCCGCATGCCTGTATAGTGGCAGGCTATCGCTGCCACTGCTGAAGGTGGTCTGACCAGCAAGACAGCCAACACCAACTCTTTAGCAGAGGAGCACCTCCTACTGAATAAAATGCATTTAACAGTTCAAATCTTATTCTTGATTAGCACAAAGGCAGCTCCCACTGAGACCTCTGCAGCCACAGGGTGTGAGCCAGAGCATGCACAGCAGCTCTTGTGCCCGTTGAGTAACGTTCACTGCTCAGGATCCAGACAATTGCCAGGACAGCATTTTTCAATCTTTCTTTGTAATTAACAGACGTTTAAGCAACATGAGTTTCTCTGGCTTTCTGAAACCAGTGATGAGAGATGTACCAAACTTCTACAGGAACACATTCTTCAGGACTTTATCTACATTAGTTGAAGGGCACTTCACTGTCTGTCAAAATATATATTACTTCATCCAGCTCTTTCCCTTGCCACCTCCACCCCAAACCAATATTAAAAGGCATATTTAAGGTTTTAGAGTCAAGCACTCAGCACAGAGGGCAATCCTGAATTACAAATGTCAGCGCAAAGCTGACCATGCACATCCACTACCAGCATTAATTGGCATGACATGCCAACGTGTGCCCTGGCGCAGCAGACTGAGCTCCCTGGAGTTCTTCCCTTGCTTCCCTGCAATCACATGCAAAGTAGAACACAAACGAGTGGCATGCCAAAAGCATCCAGATCAAGTCATCAGTGATATCTCACACTCAGTAGCTTCAACTAATTTGAAGCCAGAAATGGTAGTCAGCAAGAATCAGCCTGTGACTTGGTCCTGAGAGGACCATGAGCAGCAGCAAGCCAGAGAAATCCTTGCATAACAAGAGGCAGATTCCTTTTCATGTGCCAGGATCCTTTCAGGATCATCCCTCAAAGAGGGCTGCAGGGAAACAAGACCTCTTTTAGGAGGCCTGTTCTCCTCTTCAAAGCCAGGCCTTCTCAGGACAGGTCATCAGCCTCCACAATTATAGATGGGTCCCCCACACCTCCATATTGCCCTGGTGGAAGTTCCTTCTCTTTTTCTCCTGCCTTATTGCCCAATCCTGCCATATTTTGGGGGAGATGCTTGTGGAGGGGAAGATGGCTATCTGAGTTACCAAGACACTTTAGGGGTACTTTGGAAGAACCTGCTCTATCTCAGCCAGAAACTCAAAGCTCTCTGCTGCTAGCACCTCCTCTTCTTCTTCACCGATTTTAACACTGCCCATAACAGAGTGAAAATGGGAAACCAGAGGGAAAAAAAAGCAAAACCCAGAACCACTGCACACACAAGTAAACACCATGCCAGGGAAGAAGCTGAGCTCCCTTTGTTTTCTCCCAGGCCTGACATTGAATGTTCTGCTGGAAGCTGCAAATGATACACTATATGCAAAATGAATTTGTCTTCTCCAACTAGTTAAAGCCCCTCAAAACCCTGATGAGAGGCCAAGGTGTTCTTAAACTCAAAATGCAGGATATTCCAATGCCAATCCCATAATCGGCCATTTCTGCTCAGCCGTAACAGCGCTGTGAAGTGCATTTGGCCTCTCATCTCTCATTGCCTGGGTGGGTAGTGAACAGGCCAGGACAGATGCCTACCAACAGCCTGCAACCACTCCTAGCCTGCCTCAGAGGGAGCAGTAGGTCACATATTTGGAAAGATCCCAAGGTATCATAAACCTGCTGCTGTTTTCCCTTTACAGCATCATTTCTGTCTCTGATGGCATATGCAACCACCAGGGCACAGGCTATAAAGCCTAAGCCTGCAGTTGATACAGAGATCTGTCTGCATTTCTAGATGTTTGTTACCATAGCAATACCATAGTAATTTTTAGTTTGTTTTGTTGCTTTTGTTTTTTTAAAAGCTAGGTTCTTATCCGGTGCAAACAGAGCCAGTTCCCAGTTATGTGAGAAGGAAATTAATATTTGCAGCGTGCTGCGGATGTGGCAGAGCCTGCTACCTGGGAGCAGGGTGCTGAGAGGAGATGCTCAGCTCCTGCTTCACGCCCCACTGCAATTGCAGGGCTGTGCCCACTTGGTTCACCAAAGCCATCTCTGATGCCCGCACCCAGCATGGTGTTGCTAACCTACCCACGCTGACAAGTACCACGCTGCTGTGCCTCCTTACCTCCTCGGGGAGCTCTTGTAATTAACTTTTCTCAGAACAATCATCAGATTGTTATGAGCATCCACTTTCAGCTCTTCCCTAAACAGCTCAGCCGAAAGGAGCTTACAAGATCAGCACAAATAATGTAAAGCTAACTTTTCCTTTAATGCTAGAGTCTACTTCCAGGGTCTGGTAGTGATCTACAGAAGCCTTAATACAACTGTAATAAGGGTGTTTTCCAGAACTGCCATATCAACATGCATTGGTCAACAGCTTGGTTTCCAGTATGTCATTCATGGGCTACTCCAAGGAATCTGGAAAAGATGAAACAAGTTGATTGCCCGACATTTAACCCTCAAATATAATTAACTGCAGTCATATTCAGAGTCAAGAATACCCAAGGGAGAATCCTTCCAGAAGCAGCAAGGTATCCTTTTGCCAGAAGCTTTTTTTTTTTTTTTAAAGAGCCAAGCACTTGGTACAGTCAGGAATTTGGGAAAGCTGACCCTTTAGCAAGCAATGCCCCAACTACACAGAGCAGAAGAACTTAGCAGCACACTTTTCATTAGAAACTGGCAGTTAAGTGAAACAATAGAAAACTGTCTCACAGCATCAAATCTTGGTAAGGTACGTCCATCATAAAATGGAGTAATTTTTGCAAACCTACCCTCCTGATTTGCTAGGACTGCACACTACCCATTTCTGTATCCTGGTTCGCAGAGGATAACTGCCTGGTACTGTTCCTGCAAGTAAATCATCAGTCTTTAAACGCAGTGTCCTGGTTTGAGGTCTGTACTGTGATGCTCAAGGCCTGTGGTTGATATATATATATGTCAGTCATGTGGAACAACAGAATGAACAGTTTTGTTAAAGGAGAGTAGAAAGGTATCTTTCAAAAGTCCACTGATCTTTAATCGTAGATTAGGGAAGAAATCATGTTTCTTTTTGCAGAAAGTGATCTTCCTCACCAAAAGCATAATAGCAGTGTGTGATGGACTGCTTCAAAAATGGCTGCCTTGGAGAGAGACAATTGACACAGACACGCACCGTGGCAAAGGTAATGCAATAGCAATTCATATCTCTGCATTAACCAGTGTCACACAGTTCAAATCCTACTGTGTCAGCTCTGAGTTGTCACGATAGCTGTCAAGAGAAAAGAGATACCTATCTCAAGGAGGGTCATTAACTTGGGAACACTGAAACATCGCACAAAATCTCATGGGTTGAGGTACTACACTTCACTTAGCCATCACAAGCAAATGCTCATTTATTGTGGTTTTCATCAATGGAGTTGAAAGTGATTCGCTAGTTTTTGCTGGCAGAGCCTCTGCTGCAAGGCTCAAACATCACCTCCAACTAAAGAGGGCTCTACCTTCTGCAAGTCACTGCTGCCTTGGTGACTTCATCAGAGGATGCACTCATGAGTCATCCAGTCTTGGGCGAGCCCACACAGGAAGGGACTGTAACCTGGCTTGTCCCCAGCTCTTGAGTGCCCCAAGTTCTGCTTAGGGATGCCCCAGACAAGAGAAACCCTGAGAGGAAGGAATGCAGCTGGGTCCTGGAGCCACCTGCCACCAGCCCTTTCTGCAGGAAGGCTCTGGGCCTTTTAAACTAAAGATGTCCAAGATGGATCTCTGCTTGGTGGGGACAGAAGCGCACTAGCCAAACTGATCAGGTTTGGTCTCTCATTAGGTAGATATGTCAGTTCCCTTGGTAGATACCGGGAGGCATCCCTCTGACCTCCAATGGTTTTGCTCAGAAAGTCAAATGGCTTGTCATTGTTTCATTTGTACCACTCAGGGCAGTAGGAGAAACACTAGAGCTAAATTACTGCTTTAAATAAAACAGGAAAATAAGTACAGAGATGATGAAAATCCTCTGTACTGAAGAAAAAGTCTCCAGAAGTTAGCACAATTAAAATATCATTACAGCATGCACTCATAGCTGGGCTGCCATGTGAACCTCAAAGATGTCAATATACACCCACCCAAATAACACATACGCATCTCCCAGACAACTCAGTTCAGAAACTGTGCACATAGCCACACCTCAGGTTTCCTGAAAAATTATTGTCCCTTTCTTTCCTCATCTGAAAGTGGGGAAAGTCTACAGGGATGTTTAAGTCGATGCTGTTCTCTGCAGTCTAGAGTGCAAAGAAAAAAGTACAAGGAAACAAAGTTGGTCCTACCTTGCCACGTTACAATATCCTTCCCCTCCAAATTAACTTTCTTTATCTACCCTGCCTGGCCTCCTGCAAACTCTCCCCATTCCATGTCACTTAGATGCACTGAATCAGAGGCTGTGAGACTCTTCTTTCTCCAGGTTAGTGTTCACTCTCTGGGTTATGGAGCCAGCAGTTAGGCCAGTGGCTCAAACTGGAAGGATATTTCCAGCAAGGCTGCTCCAGCAGCCCTCGGAGCTGAACTGAGGACAGCAAGTCCAAATGACACCTTTCCTCTTGGTCCCTCCACTCAGCGCTGAACTGGAGCTGGGGCAGCAGCAACCACCCCAGCAAACAACCATCTTTAACCTGATAACAACAGATGACAGCTCATACAAGTACTCCAGCACCCATCAGATATGCCTTGAACAGACTCCTCCTATTATAATATAAAGAGCAATATGCCAGAACCAATTCCCAAATTACTGATTAACTTTGGAGGGAAGCAGCAAGTGGGAAAAGCATATATAAAGAACCCATCCCCATCCTCTGTTCCCCCACACATATTTACCCCCTTGATCTCTTCCCGGAGTACCGTGTTAGCATGTGTGAAGCAACAAGTTTTAAACCAAGAGGGAAAGGAACTCCCTCAACTTCTTTTAGTTGATAATGACTTAATGTCACTCTTCACTGCATACTTCCACGATACCAGGCAAGTAACAGAGTCACCATCCCTCTCATAGCCCCTGGTTAATACCAGGCTAAAAAGAAGAATTCCCTTTGCAGTCAACCTATCTGAAGCAAAACATTTCCAGAATGGTGTCTTCACCTCTGCCCAAGTGCTTTAACTTTGAGTTACAGTGCCACATCAGTGGCAACAGAGCAAAAATGCTTTTCCTCAGGGACCATAGCCAGCATCTGGTGGAGACCAACTCAGCTTTTGTTCCTCCTGTTTCCCCCCACACTCTTTCCAAATACACCTCACATCCCTCAGTGTCTTCTCAATCCAGATATTGGAAGATGACCTGTCTGCCCCAGGCCTCTCATGACCTAGCAGAGTCCCCATCTCCTGCTAGTATGGGGCTGTACTCTGCCTCTTTCACAGCCCGAAAGGGAGGCAGTGCCCAGGGACAAGGAAATACAAGCATCATTTGCAGACAGATGGAGGGATGTCTCAGTAAGGCTAGTTCCTCCTGTGTTTCTTGACCTCCCAAGCACTGTCCCTACTGGCAGCTAGCAAAATCCAGAGGAATGGCACAGTTGTTCATGGTAACCTGCAGAGAAAAGTATAAGATTAGTGCCTTAACAGAGCAAGAGGAACAGTACCTGCAGGCTCTTAAATCAAATATTCTTGCCTCTTTCAGCAAGCTACCACAGCTGTCCCTCCCTTCTCCCAGCTGCATGGCCCCAGCAAGATCTTTTGGAGGACACAATCAATGATGTTCACAAGACTGCAGCAATGTCTTGCAGAGCCCTTGAGAAGTGATTAACACCTCCTTTCCACCTCAGCTCAAAGGGAGAACTGCAAAGCAGGAAACAGCTTCATAAAACACCTACTTCCAGGTCTACCCAAGTCCTTCATCTGAAAGACTTTCCAAATCTCAAACCCAAAGTGTTTATTTTAATTAACTGCTTCCATTCACCATAAGGATACAAAAGACGTGGATTCACCTTTTTTTTTCCCCAGGAAAATATTGTCCTATAATTAAAAGCAGATAACAGTATTCCCTGCCTGGCAAGAGCCACTTTAAACTCCTGGTTTTATGCTTTTTTGAGCCAGTAAGGCAATTTTACATTACTCACATATTAAAGAATAAAATTTTCTAGAGAAGAGTTTAATCAATTAATCCTTAGTGCTGTACATGACATTTTACATGAAGGAATCCAATAAGCTATGGATTGCCAGTAAATTCTTATCTATTTTAACTAAATTCTTATCTGTCCTAAGGGTCTGTAATTCTCATCCTCAGACATGCAACAGATCTCAAAATCATTCACATCTGGGTCCCCAAACTGCAACCTAGACATTTAAAAAACTGCACAGAAACTATTCTGGGGTTTTTTTTCAGACAGAGAAGGCACCACAGCCCACAGGTCAGTGACTCTTCAAGCACCTTAAGTCCACAACAGTCTGTTCCTCTTCTGAGAGGGATAGGCACTGCACACTTGAGAACAAGGACGGGCAGAAAGGCTTTTTCTACCCTCCTTCATTTTAGGATATTTCTTTAAATTCCAACTTAATGTCCACTTAAACTTGAAAAACTTCATACTGAAATAAATAAATCTTCCAGGCAAGACCTTCCATCAGATGGCATTTGGCAGAGGAGGCACTTTCATCCCTAACTCATGACATGGGAGTACGGAAGACAAAGGGATGAAGAAGATTTCTTAACACTTTAATCCCACAAGAAAAGTGCAAGAAGTGTGCAGAGAGCATCTGGAATAAAGCACTCACTGAAGAGCAGCTCTTAATTAAACACATGGACAAACACCTGTTTCCTCTCTAGTAGTACCATGGATCTCCTTCTTTTTGTGCTTAGAGGACAGAAGCAACTGAAAACCACAACTTTTACCTACTGTAAGAGCCCAGGTGGGATCTGGCCCAGTACACTATAGGTGTGTACCCAGTTGCTACAACACAGATC
This sequence comes from Burhinus oedicnemus, assembly GCA_008921705.1. Taxonomy (NCBI): domain Eukaryota; kingdom Metazoa; phylum Chordata; class Aves; order Charadriiformes; family Burhinidae; genus Burhinus; species Burhinus oedicnemus. The sequence continues at coordinate 119,325 of VFFE01005256.1, forward strand.
TCCTCAAAACACATTTTGTCCGTTCTTCCTGTAAGCCATCTGTGTGGGCATCCCTTTCTGCCTCTGTCTGCCACACTGGCGTTGCTCCTCAAGGCTCCTAGGGTGAGAGCAAAGTCTTTGCCAAGTTAAAAGAGGACTCAAAACTTGTCTCTGTGAGACAGCTTCCATACGTTCACTTCCTTTTTAGGTAGGGGAAAGAAACAGTTCTCCTTAGCAATCTATTTATACCATAATATCTATCTGGGGAGGAAGAAAGGAGACAAACCAGCTAAAAGAAAATTTCCCTGAGGAGATAGATGGGGATTATTGGTCAAAAAAAGCCCACCAAAACCAACTCTCCAGTGGCCTAATTGTTCCCGCTAGCTTCAGAGGAGAGCCCTGCTGCACCCCACTGGCAAGCATTTCAAATGATGCTTACATGCTTTGGAGCCAGCAAGCCTCCTGCATTATTCTCTGCGAGAGACATAGACCCTTCAAAATCTGAATGTAAGCAATTAATCCTTGGTGCTAGAAGCTAGGTTTCACACAGAAGAACTCAATAAGCAATTTTAATCTCCAGTTCTTAAGCCTTGCACAGCCAATGGACTTTCTCTTCTTCAGACACTTTCAAAGTGGCATCCCTTGGCCAGCTGAACTGAAGAGGGCAGGAGGACAGCGGGGAGAGAAGCAGGATGCAAGACCTACTTGTGCCCCAAACTAAGCTGTTCATTTTGAAATTATCATAGTAAATTATCTCCTTGCACTCTATCCCTTCCTTTGCTAGTGGCAGTATGGGACAGGAGAGCACGGATATTTTAGGAGAGGGCTGCTATTAAAAATCTAAACATGCCATGATTTTCCGCTTTTATCACTGCAGATGTAGAAATTTTTGAATATGCAAGTTTTAAGCATCTCCTGGTCAGCAAATAGCAAGCCTTATGGAGTGACCTCAACTCAAAAGTCAGTAATTCATTAAATAATTAAAAGCATAATAGTGGCAGCACAGCAATATCATATGGAACCTCATCTCTGTCTGCAGACACCAAGGACTGGCACATTTCACAGAAATAGTAAACAACAACAGACATATTTCTGCTGACGTAATTAATCTCTATCCCCTGCCATATTAACAAGAGAAAAATGCCCGTGTTTATGATGAATTCTTCTAATTAAGAACCCTGTGCAAATGGCACGCGTCTCACCCGAGGGATTTTATCTTAACCAGGAACTCAGTTCAAGGATAAAATTCCATTGCATAGCTAGGTAAGCACTAATCACAGTGACACTTCTGCTAGGCAGGAGCCAATGAACCATCCCTGGACAGCTCGTTACTGTTTGCCTCATTCAAGCCACTCATTACAAGGGCCTTCACCTTGCAGCACTGCAAGATGTCACACTTGCAAACAGACACCCGAGCTCTTCTGATGCTTCATCCCAAAGACACCCCAAGAGGAAAAGCATCATCCTTGGGGGGCAAAGCATGCTGGCACTGTGCATCAGAGGGGTATATTCACCTCGCTTTTCCTCGATCCACCTCCCCTCCCTGCAAAATAGCCGCGTCTACTTGCATGTGCACTGAAGCTGTAGGGAAAGGGATGTCAGTCAAATGCCCGGTGGGAAAGACATTCAAAGAGAAAGTCAACGGAGCCTGAGCAATCAGTGTAAATCAAGACTTTAACCTTTCTGAGCCTCCCTCAGACTCTTGATCTGTAAAAGAAGATGCTTAAGCACTTACCACATTTCTGAAGAGTCAAGTGCACCAGACATGTCAACACAAAAAATGTTTATTACCGAAAGTACCAATTGAAGTGTCTCAATCTTACTGTCTCTGGACTGTTTCCCCTGTAAAAATCATTGGGCAGTACAGATGCCGCTACAAATCTGTTTAACGTAGAAATACGGATTCACTTTCAGGCTGTACATCTTTACTAGATAGATCCTTGGCTTAGTGCAATATCTAAGTCCTAACTAACCTGACACTAGAAACTAAGTCATAACTATAACAGCCAGTACCCTAGTTTCTGGTGCATAAAACAGCAGTTTCTGTTTATTGACCATCAGAGAGAAATCTGGCTGCCTAGCAGCTGAATCAGATGGGAGCAGCCCCTTTCCCACGCAGCAAAGAAAAGGTTCAAGGAAAATCATCCTCTATTCGCTGCTCTCTGTGGTAACACCATTAGGCCATGACATACTGCCAGGCCACTTAATACACTAGGAAAAATTCCATTGATAGCATTTCCCTTGCCTGAATGGGAGGCAGGCTCTGAAATCAGCTCTGGAGGAGCAGACAGGCCTCTCTAGCAGCAGTCCTCTCCTCCCAGATCACACATCTTCAAAGGAGGGGATGTGGCCAAGCTCCTTCTACAGCAAGGAGCAGTCAGCTCCAGCCCAGTGACACTGAATCCTACTCTGTAATCCTTAGATAATCATTCTTTCTAGTTTCAGACCTTGAGCATTCAATCTGGCTCAGTACAGCGTTGTGCATCCTGCATATCATATTGTCAACCTATTTAATGGAACGGAGGGAAGGAAGAGCTATCGGATGGTTTCTGTACCTCCCCAAAAAAGCAAGAGGCTCCAAGAGATAGTGTGGGCCATTACTACAGGAGGCAGTCAGCATCTGCAGGGAGGCTGCCTGGATGATACAGTTATTTTAACATCTCCGCTTTCTGTGACTGGCTCAAACACCACCATATGTGTAAAGAGGAAATACAAGAACCCCCTCTTTTTTCCTAATACAAATAGCTGAAGTGATAAGGTAAGAAAGACAATACTAAGATTCTACATTTCAGCAGACATTCAAATGTTTTAAATATATTTGAATACTTCCACACCCACCCTGCACTAGGAGCATATACTAAAGACAAAAGTTCTTGCACCCCAGGCCTCTTCATATGTCTTTTTCGTCCGCAGGGAGCATGAAGGAAGCTCCTCCGAGTTCATATAAGGTAGGCCAGTAAATCAAGGAGCATATAGCTGTTCACGTTCACACTCTCAGAAATGCACCAAATTGATTTCATTAAAAACTGAGAGGGTTTTTTTTTTTAAATTAACAGGTTTTTGAGAAACGCACAGCGACAAATTCTTTTAGGTCAAGGCTTAGTAAAGCACAGTATAAATACCTTTCTCCTTGCCAGACTCAGTGTCTGCCCAGATGACGGAGAGCTGAGCTGCCCTCTAAATGACATTGAAGACACTCCCATGCAGTTGTTTTTCACACGTGCTTTGGTAATGCTGAAGGTACTGAACTGGCAGAAGAATTGCAAGTAGTTCTTCTGCAAACAAAGCCTACGGGAAGCCTGAGCGGCCCTACCAAACAGGTGGGGATTTTCCCCCCACCCTTCTCAGAAGCAAAGGTATTTCCTTTGGATCGTCAGGGTTTTCAGTCTATTTTGGCCATTTTTCCTCCTCAAGTAACTCCAAATAGCCTGTTTCTGTTTACAGTGCAGAGCCACTCTGAAGAACCAGTTCTGTCCCAATGCCGTAGTGCTGTATGGAGACGTTCAAGAAGCAATAGCAAGTCTATGCCAAACAGGACAGACTTCCCTAGGGACTTACAATTGCTTGCGGCTGTTAGGAGCCTTCTTGAGGTGCCATACTGCTGCTGGCCCAGAAACATTGCTCCTTACCTCTCTGATCAGAAGAGACGGTCTCCAGCGTGCCTCGCAGAGTGGGTTGTCCAGCTCAGGTACAGGCTGTACCTCAGGGTCCTCACGCCTTAGACTGCTAAGTTTCCCCTGCCTGCATTACAGAATTACTAACAACAAGTATTACCCAATATCACTCGCCAAAACAACGGGGGTAAAGGCCTAGTCATCCATTTGTAACTTTTCATCATCCAACTGATGTTGTCCAGATTGATACAGTTTGAACCAGTCACCTACCCCTTCTCAACATCCGCAGCAGTGGATGTCCTACATTCAGATTCCTATTTTGGGGGGAAATGAGTTCAACTACCTGAATTCATCCTTGTAAAATTCTGCTCCTACAAAAGCAGATGCTGCTACTTGTGTTTGCGTTTGACTATTAATAACTTGTGGAAGAAAGGCCATACGCCCAGTCAGATGGTATTGTCCATTACAACTTGTGCCATGTGCCACCGGACAGGAATATAAGCGTTTCAGCATGCAGGCACTCACGTTTCTGTTATCTCTTTGCTTTAAGAATTTGGTAGCAAGACAAAAAATGAATACATACTACGAATGCCAGGAGCGTGTTCCCAGATGCAAACGCTCCTTTTTCTGCAGAGAGAATGATTAAAGTGCCTACGGTGTACTTTTTCCCCCAAGAAGAGCAAATCACACAGGCTACTGGTCTGAGCACAGAACGAGAATCCAGATGCTGGTTACAGATGTCACTCAGCATTAAAAACAACGTAACATGGGGAACCTCACTTTACCCTGATAAATTTGAGAATTTAACCCTCCAAAGACACAGTTAAGACTGAAGAAGCAGCAGCAGCCCCAAGGAGCCCCACTGCCATGTGGGTTGTGACCACAGCCTGCTAAGGAGTGTTTAAAGACCATTCAGTATTAGGGCTGAGGTGGGAGAGGCTGAAGTCCAGCGCCGAGAGCTCAACAAACGCCCTGAGATTTATTTCTGTTCAGCCTGGAGGGGCAGCTTAACATGACAAGAAGTCATGCTGCTAAGCGGTAACAGATTTAATGATTAACATTTGCACATACAGGAATCATTTAGAAGCTTTTTCTAATCTGTCTCCCCACTCCTGCTCCCAGTGGCTTATCCTCAAATGCTGCTTTTTCCCCCCAAATGAACATGCAGAAAAAAATGCACACCAAAAACCTGAGCTGGCACTCAGGGTAATTGAGGAGATAGAAATTTACCGACCTCCCCAGACAAGCCAAATTTATTCACCCCAAGCTATCTCAGCCCCCCAGGTTATGCGAAGTGCCAAAGCAGTTTTTAAGTGGCCAACCCATCACTGACCACACAGAAATTACAGAGGGTGAGGAGGGATCCAAACCACCAAGGCAAGTGAAACCGTAACAAGAATGAGGTACGGCCAGTTACAACAGCAGCTATGACAGGACAAACTGAGTTTTAATTGTCTCTGGGTAGTAGCTTGAATCCAATGCAAAGTTCTTTGAATTCATGTTGGTACACAGTTAATATCCAAGCTGTCTTGGCTTCACTGGTATTTTAATCAGAGTTAATAACCAGAGGTTAGCAGATCTGAATAACGAACATACCTTTTTTTTTTTTCTTTTTTTCTTTTCTTCCTTTCAGCAGAGATTGAAGCTTTATCTCAGGTTTACATCAGGAAAATGGGGGGAAGAACACTTTCTCTCCCCAACCCTTTACCTTACTCATCTATGGACGTTATAAACTCCCTGGGACAGAGGCTGTCTTTTTGGTTTGCATTTCACCTTGCACAGAAGAGCCCCAGGTCCGGATACTCAAACACCCCTATGAGGAGGGATGTGCAGACCATCAGGAGGGACCCAGCAGCACGGGCGGTATGTGAGGTCTGAGCTAGGAGGAAGATGTGCGGGAGATCTCAGGCTGCGTAACTTTGATGTGCAAATTGCTCAGAAAAGGATGGCAAGGCAACTGGTAACTCCAGGGAGGCTTGCGGCAGCCCCTAACAGCCCCTATCACTCAACAAGTCACCCTGCCTCACTCTGCCATCCCAGAAGAGCCCCAAAACAAGTCCCTCACGTACAGAAAGAGTCTGCTGCGGAGATACGCGCCCAGCTGTGAGCCGGGCTGTGCACTCCCTTGGCATACGCAGTTACAGCCAGGGCAAGGGAAAGGCTGGCAGCTGCCAGAGACAGATGAGTTTTCATAGAGAACAGCTTCTCTCCATGTACTCTCCTTTTGCACCTGAACCCAAAGCACACTGCCAACACTCATCCAGCTCTTGTCAGGCAGACCCAGGTAATGGCTGCAGTCACTCCGATCGCAACGCAGTGTGGATCTGAACCCTACGTTGCAGACGTGCTGAGCCCATCCCAGGCTGCGCAGCATCTGACTCTCAAAGGGCCGCTAACTGACAGGCAAGGACCAAAATGCATCTAAATTTACCCACATCAGATATGGGACAATGATATGGGATAATGACAATGATATGGGAATTTACCTTGAGCAGAAAAATATTAAATTGATAAATTAAATCAGATTTCTGATAGAAATATTTTCCATTCAAATTCAACTCACCTACTCAAGACTGAAAAGATATGAATTGCCTCTAATGATTCAAAATAACCTTCTGGCAACGTGCTTCATGGCTGTCCCTGTCACAGAGAATGGCATGGACCACAATTAAAGCTTCACACAGGGCCAGCAAGTTAAATATAGAAGTGGGAGGTGTATTTCTAGTGGAATTATAAAAGCATTAACAAAAAGTTAGACAAGAAAATTGATAATGCAACGTGGATCCTCAAAATTTATTATTCAGCCTTAATGAATCTGTCACAAGACTCGGTTTAGCAAATTCCTGGACATTTAATAAATGCTGTGTGCTGCATTATTTCCTAATTTCTTAGATTCATTGCTATATAAACTGGGGAGTTCAAATGGTCATTGTGCATTACTGCTTTCTAACACTTTGAAAGATTCTTCCATCGTGAATAGCACCACTGACCCACCCCCCAAAAAAAGTCAAGATACTTCACTTAAACTTTAGATGTTACAGTTCTGGATTCTGCTGAAACCCAGCTGAAGGAACTGAGTGCATCTGCACATCGGGTTTTCTGAATATGCAACCCATGGGCAGCAACAAGTTCCTTTTGCGTGCTCATGAGCTGGAGAACTAGAATACTACCTTAGCGGGCTCCTAAGGTACAGGAGGCACAGAAGAATAAGAAGGGGATCCCTTCATACACCCAGTTCCCATCAGCGCTCTCCCCTCCTGCAGCTGCTGCTCCTGCCCAACTGACTGTCAGAAGCCCCTGTTCCTGCATACCAGGAGATCTGGGGACACAGACGAACGCCAGTGTGTCGGGGAGCTGCCACAGTTCAGGAGGCCAGGGAGCACCCCGTGCAGAGCCTGCAAGAAGGCAGACGTGAAAGGTTATGGAGAATTTTCTCACCCCTTCTTCAGTGCTTGTAGTGGTACTAATACCTGTTTATCCATTCCTGGCCCTTCTTTATGATGTCTCTTAGGAGATATTGGGGAAAGCCAGAAGAAAGATACAGAGCATTCCAATCCCCTTTAAGCTCAATGCGACAATTATAATCCTCTAACTAAAAAGAAAGAGGAGGAAAAATGAGATGGGCTGTGACAGGTTGGGAGGACTAAATCCCCGTTAACTAGGGCACCAAGATTTAAAGGGCTCAGCTTTGCACATATCATGCCTCTAACAAGGTCCCCGCAGTACGCTGTCCCTGCCAGTTCCTCAGTGGGTAAGCATGAGCAAGAGTTGGTGAGACCCACTGCCCCGAGGATGCTGGCGGTGGGCAAGAGGACTCATTGCCATGCTGAGACTGAAGCATCCAAAACCACGGGGGCGGCCGGAGCACTCGGGTAGCCCCCTTGATTCACAGGTGCAAGGGGCAGCAAAGGTCAGAGCGGTACCAGCCACACGGGGCAGAGCTGCACAATTAACGGCTGAATGGCAGCAGAAAGAAGAACGTAGCAAATAACCTATTTTTCGTATTAGCCCTGCCAAGCACAATCATTTATATCACCCCACTGTGTTTCCCTTCAACTCCAGCACATCTTTCTTGAAGGTGAGGCTATGGATCCAAGAAAATTAATGAGTAAATAATTTACAATTAATAATTATTTGTAATAATGCTGTAATCTAAGTGATGCAAGCAGATCAGCAGATCTTCCCCTAATACCCAATGTGACTCAATCTGTATCCTGTGCTGTAAGGACAACATTGTTTACTTTCACTGTAAATCACCTCCTCCTGGCTCGCCTAGCACGTAGCATGAGATTTGTGTCTGTTCAAGAACCTGACCCGAGCCAGCAGTCCATCTACTGACTTAAAACCTTTTCATGCTTGGCCAAAGGGAGCTTTTGATAGGTGCTTGGGCAGCCTCTCCAAGGCTGACCTCACTTGACCGCATCTCATCACTGCCTGACCCAATGGTCCCTCTGTGCTGACCACAGCTAGTCCCCAAGAAACACTGATTTCCCAGCCTTTCCCAAATTTTCTTTGGAAGTGCCCAACCACTGTGGTCTGGTTTTCCCAGCGCAGACGGGACATGCCCCGCAGGGCTGCTCAGCTAGCAGACATGGCACAACCAGACTTAGACCACCCAAACGCAGAGACGATGCAAACAGATGCAAGTTTGCTCAGATTTGCTCCAACAGGTTTTTTGAAAGGGTTACCTCATCGCAGGGCATCCATCCTCCTGCTGCCAACCCAACCTCAGTATAAACACCACACTGCGCTGCGAGCAAGGGGAGAAACATGACGGTGCTCACCCCAGCCTGCATTTGGTACTGCCAGGGGAGCCGGCTCTCCTGTTGCCCAACACAAACCCAAGAGCCTTAGCATCACAGAAGCAAGCGTGGCACCAGCGGGGATGTGGCAACTCAGCGTCCCTGTGTGGGTGACAGGGTTATGCCCTACCTGTTTGTCACTGCCTCTATCAACCCACCCAGAGACCACTTTGGGAGGCTGCGCTAGCTACCTTTAGGTGTAAAACAGGTACTTCAGCCAAACTGAGACATGCCAGAAGGTTAGGAACCACATACAGCCTACTCCATCAGCAGCCTACCACGCAACTAGATCCAAAATGTCTCCCAGAAAGGTACAAAGAAAAAAAACGCACAAAACCACAACACATACATAGTGTAGCACTTGGGAATTACAGCACGATCACATCACTGAGCAACAGGAGTCTGCAGTGAGCACTTGCAACATTCACATTTCCTAACTCTGATACTTTACTATTAATTTTTATAATTTAAAATTACTTTGGAAAACTACATAGGGAGCACAGAATTTTTTTAACTTCATTGTGTGGATGTGATGGCTCCCATTTGCACTACTACTGTATCCTTGTTCGCACGCTCAAAGGCTAACTCACCAGTTACCCAAGGAGCTGCACTGCTTTTTGCAGCTCTTACACGCTCTTCCTCATTTATTAGGCTTTTTACTGTATACTTCATACCAAAAGGCACGAAGGTACAGCATGGCGTTACTGAGCATGACACTCTCTGGCACCAAATACTTGGTTCGGGGCACTCAGCATGCGAGCAGATGGAAAGCATCAGTGTTTTCCAATTTTGTCCTGCAGGAAGACTTTTTCAGAGAACCTCTGAAGAAATCTTCATTGGATAAGAGCACTTTTCCAGCCAAGACCTGGCTGTTTCAAGATTCAGCCTGTCCAAAATAAAAAAGTCACGAAGAATATTCCTTTTTTTTTTTTTCCTCCCAGACCCACAAAATAGCTGATGCAGGTTTCAGCACAGTTGCTGTGTCTCTCTCTGCTACTTTAAAACAAAGCCTCCTCACAAGAACCACATTTCAGCTTAAAAGATGAAACATTTGGAAAGTGGGAGAAAGAAAACAAGCGGTTAAAGTAGATAATTTTCTGCAGCTTTAGCCAAGTGTCATCAGTGCCCGTGCTATAACAGAGTCAGAAGTTGGAGCATTAACCCAGCCTGACCATGGCAGCCTTGAAGCCTGGACTCCGAAGTCAACCCTGCAGCTCCATCATGGCAGGACGACCAACCAAGCACCATCAGCCTGGCTAAAACAGCTTCCCTGCCCAGGGGCAGCCCCATCCAGCAGCCTCATTCACATCCCGGGGTAGCATGGAGCTGACATGCCAACAGCGCTGCTGGACCTCCACTGCCACCGCAGAAGGAGCCGGGGCAGGTCTCTGCAGGGAGGATGCCCCTGAAGCAGCTGCAAAGAGAGCACGCAGCTGCCTGTCAAAAACTCAGGCTCTACCAACACTGAGAAATTACCCATATGCTCAAAGCACATCACAGCGCAGGTAATTTCTCTGCAAAGATGGGGCCCAAGAGACCAGGGTTTTGGGTTTTTTTTTAAATGTACTCCTATATAGCTCACTGTCTCCACAGCCACAAGCACAATTTGGACCTGAAAATCTGATGAGGACAGTCCAGCTCCTGTCCTTTATCACTTTTATTAGTTGCAGGAATACATGCTTATAAAAATACGGTGAAAGACAGAAGCAGGTAGGACACAGCCTCTCCTCATAAATCCTGTTGTTCAGCACGCGGAGCTCGCCATGCTGCGCCTTTCACGTCTTCCTCTTGTACCAGATCATCCCTGACCTGCTGCATTTCTGCTAATCCTGTTCTTGGTTCAAATGTGTACGAAGGGTGAACTCAACCAAATGTTTTGCTAAGGTCGTCTCATCTCCAGCCCTTTACAAAACTTGCAAGCTAAGCCTCCCTATGAAGCAGATAAAAATCTCCGTTTTAGACTTTGGGGAAACTGAGACACAGAAGCCGGTAAGGAGGATGAGTTTGCAGCTCAGTCAAGTAAGCCAGCTCGACTCCCAGTCCATGGGTCTTGCTTTAGTTATGTCTTTACCTTAATGCAATAGTATGGGATGTGCTGTAGATCATGGCCTCGATACTAGGTGCTGCACAGACAGAATAAGCAGCAACAACCGACATCACGAGCCCCGAAGAGCCTACAGCCCTGCTACAGGAGCTGGCACATAGGGCTGGAGGAGCACAAGGGAGCAGTCTTCACCACCGAAACAGGAAAAAGAGAAGGAGGTCCTGGGACTGTCACTGAGATGCCGTGGGACAGGAACAACCAGCTGGCACCCTGGGAAGAGCCAAGGAAGAGCAAGAGATGCCCCCTGGGAACACTCTGCACCGGGGCTTTCCCTGCAGAAGGGAGGCGATGGACGACACAGGGGAGCCACGGTCCCCCGCTGACCCATGCGCTTCATCCCTGGCACATTCGCCTCTGTTTATTTCACTGCCTTTGCGCCACGCTGCATGTTTTTCTAACAGAAGTAATTAAGTCATTTTTCAGCATTCTAATACGGGCAGTCCCAGTTTGCTGCCGCTGAAGCAAAACCAGATCTTCTCCCCTTGCCTTTCAAGTGACTCCCAACCTGCCCGCCTCGGCATCAAGTGCCTGGGCCAAGTTTCACCACGGCAAAGAGCGACCTGAGATGTCTCGCAAAGGCTTCTGCTTCCAGCAAACACCGCTAAATCTTTAGCTTTTAAATCTTACGGCAGTTTTGTGTACACAAAGACAAATCTAATTGTGGAAACAGCTGCATACTGAAAGAACAATTTAGCTCACTAAAACTTGCAGCTGCTTCACCCACTTATTTAATGGAAAGGGTCTGGTAAAAGATCATCTTTGGGGGGTTTGCATTTCACCCCACACACACATCTACACACCGTCCCAGGCTCCCCAGACCACCACGTTCCCTCAGGCCCAGCTACCTCGCTGCAGCTACCTCGTCACTTTGATTAACAATTAAGGCCAGCGCTGCCAACTGGATTTTATTAATATTATTATTGTGAACCACTTCTTTTGTTTTTACTGTGTTTTTTAATGCACCACATGGACCACTGGGACAAATTAAATATAAAATCATTTTCTGCCATTTAGGCAAACGGCATTCATTCCCACATTTTTAAAATACAAACACCGTAAATAAAATATTAAGCTGTCAAACTGTCACTGAATCTTCCTCCTGCAGTAATACCCCCGAAGAAACAGTTACCAAGTCGTCCTTTCCCAGGGAGCTGGCACAAACCTCTCACAGAATCAAAGAATCATAGAATGGTTTAGGTTGGAAGGGACCTTAAAGATCATCTAGTTCCAACCCCCTTGCCATGGGCAAGGACACCTCCTACTAGACCAGGTTGCTCAAAGCCTCATCTGGCATTTATAAGAATCCCACAGAGATCCAAAAAAATCAGTGTTGCAGGGGTCTGGCCACAGCAGGAATGGCTGCCACAAAACTCCAAGCGTTAAGGGCCATGCCCCCTACCCTAAAATTAACTGGGAAGAGCACAGGCCATTTGGGTGCAGGGAAGAGCTGGGCGGGTGCTGGATTTTGGCAGGGGAAGGAGCCAGGCTGAACGACACAGGCAAACCCAGCACTCGGAGGGGGCACCCTCCCCCTGTGAAAGCATCAGCACTATGACCTGCAGCTTCTTTTCCATCTCGTTTCCAGCACCCCAGAAATTCGCAGAGCCACAGGGAGCGGAGCTGCTCTGCCGGCTGGGGTGACGGAGAGCCCAAGTCCCCTTCACTTTTCCTTTAGTCTGAAGGGAAGAAGATGTTTTAAGAAGACATTTCACAAGCGGTTGAACATGGAGACTTCACCGGCTCGCTCACCGTGCCTCCCTGCACTCGGGTTCCTGCTGCCTGCATCTGAGGTGGTCTGGCTTACAGGCAGCGCAGCAGCCTCGGGGAGACCACAGAGCCTCCTGTGCTGTGCTCACGCGTGTGCAAACTGACACGCGGCCGCCCAGTGTAAGAACAGAAAAAAACCTGTACAGCCATATTCCTGATCTTTGCCCCGAAAGACAGGAGACTTGAGAGTGAGCAACCTGGTAAGAGTCAAATGGTACGGAGGCTGCTGAAACGAGCTGTGGCATCTCATTAAGCATTAGGCCTTCTCTCTCCACCGCGCAGCAGGACATGAAATCAAACCTGTACTTCACAAGCCTGACAATATGCTAATGCAAGGAATTAGTGCTCTTCCCCCTCTTGTTGTCTTTTTTTTTTTTTTTAATTTAGGACCCACCTCAGTTCCCAGAGTTACATCCCTGAGGCTACAAGAGCTGCCTCCGGGCAGGCACACATGCAGGACCCCATGGTATACAAGTCCCTGGAAAATGGTATCACTTATTGATCCAGCTTATCCCAATTGTGAGAGAAAGAGCATCCCCTGAAAACTGCACACAGAAGGAATGTGAGGAAGGGTTGGGAATAAATTCATTCACGAATGAACAGTGAACATCAGCCGGCACCTGCTCGGCAGGACTCAGACACCCCCAGCCAAAGGCAACACAAAACAAACAGAGCAGAGCGCACTGTTTGGCCAAGTTAGTTAAGTCTACCAGGGTCTGAAGAACATACGTCAAGGTGGTCTCACACGGTGGCAACCACAAGCGTGGCTAAACTTGCCAGTCTGGCGACTCAGGGTAAACCCCAGCCACTGCCTATTTTCTGGCTAAACAAGAGGGGAGAAACAAATGATTGACATCTTTCCTCGCCAACTTACTTGATGCCTACAGACACCTCCCGTTCTCAGCACTGTGTCCCAGGGGAGTCTCCCCCTGGCTGTCTCACCACAGGCAGGTGACACTCAATTCAGCAATGTTTGCAGAGCATTTAGAAACCCTTGGCTACAAGGGAAAAGGACACCTTGATCGTATCTCCCCAGTGCTCATTTTACATGGCTGAGCACAGAGGTAGGCAGCTGAGCCCAGGCAACGCGAGCCAGTATTACAAGATTGGTTCTCTCAGCTGCCAAATTGTCTCTAGTGGGGGCACAGAGGAGCTACACAGGTCACAAAAGTTGGCAGGACAAAGCTAAGAGACAACATACCTGCTCCAAAGAGCAACAGGGCATCAGCCTAACACGACCCAGATCATTTAACTAGTGATACTCTTCTGTCTCCATCTTCCAGGCGCATTGCTGCTTTCTTACCACACCAGAGAAGTCAGCAAGCTGGAGAAGCCCGTGGGCAACCTCACATCCAGCTTTTGACTGGGAAATGGGAGCAAATACTCCCATCCTCAGCTCACAGTCAGCCAAGAGCAAAATTCCCCTTTCAAAGCTACCTACCAGCCACCCCTCTGACTACCAAGTTTTGCCCATGCGACAGCGATGGCCTTGCTCTCTTCAGTGGGACACAGGTATGCCGGGTGACCTTCCTATGCTGCAATCTTTAGAGGTGGGAGGACAGAGTCCTGGGCTCTGCCCATCAGCGCCATGCTAAAGCAGACGAGCAGCACATGGTGAATGATTAACTGCCCATACATAGTGTGGAAATGATGCCAAAGTCCCTCCAAAAGACACACTGCACAGCTTCTGCCTCCGGGAAATTTCCGAGGAGGTGGAGACAACCTCCTGCCTGGGAGGGACAGAAAAGAGCCCAGGGAAGAAGTCCATCCTCCAGAAACACCCAACGCACAAACCAACTGCCAGAGGTCCCCAGGGCTCCTCCTAATTGATATGAAACTATGCTGTGCTCCAGAGAAAAAATGCATTCCTAGGACTGTGGTACTCCCTTGTGTTTCCACCCTCCATGGTGGGTGGAGGGGGAAACACGCAGGGGCTCAGCGTGCCACCGAGGCAGCCGTGCCCTTTACCAATTTCTGCATTTTTATTTCAGGCATCTGTTCGACCTGTTTGGGGAGAGGCTATTGCAGAGAGCCCAAACGTAAAGATTTCCGGCTATAAAGCAGGCATCTGGAGGATCACCATTAACGCACGAGCTGTTTCTGGGACACTGATCTCTGATGGCTCCCCCCCCCCAGCTTTAATATTCAAAGATTTCCCTTGCTGATTCTAGGAGTCAGACATCCACATTTTAAGTTTAAAGTTGTGCTAATAAACATGAGGTCAACAAATAACAAACCAGTTTGGAGCTGAGACTTGCAATCGACTATATTTTCTACCTGAGGTGATTTTTATTGTTCGTATTAAGAGAGAATAAAGAAGAAAACCACAAACTCAGAAAACACTTCATTTTTAAAAAACATGCAATTCACCTTAATTTGTCGGGGATTTGAAATGTCACAGCATAGACGCAAGAGCAGAACTCTTGGACTCGCTCACCCAAAAGACAAGATTTTTTTGTCCCAGACAGAAAAGCAGCCAATTTCAGAAAACTGAAAAAATATTTTCCAGAGACCCGTAAGTCACATGAGTCACCCTTATTTGCAGATGAGCCCAAACCTGAACTCCAACACCATCACTCACGCAGAGCAGAGGAAACCAAAAGCCAGATCAAAATGGGCAGCTTGTCTCAGTGGCTCTGCAGAAGGCCAAGGGACACGAGAAGCATGCGGAGTATAGGCACGCCTCCTCTTACACAAGACTGCCATTATATATTAAGTCAAGTAATCTGACTTCACGGAGAGTGAACTCGGGGTTGAGGGCCCTGCACTGCAAAAGGACAGCCGTTTCTCTAAATTCATCGTTTCTCCAGCGAGGTGGTTGAAACGGCACATTTTCTACGCTGGCTGGGAGAGGGCGGTGGGCAGTGCCACAGCCCGCACACCGTGCACCCAGGAGCCAGGGTAAGGATGCGGGCTGAGCACCGCTTCGCACAGCTGTAGCCCCTGCGTAACCAGCCCCGCAGGCTCACATGGACAACTCAGCCCGGGGCACCAACTGCTCAGACCCCAGCTAGATGCCACCCCCTGCAGGGGGGTGCTGTTCCCAGGCCCCCACCAACCTTCCTGCCCTGCTCCCGCCTGCAGTTGCTTCCCTGCTTCCACCCCAGCAGCACAGGCAGAGGCCATGGCCGGGATGGCTCGTTATTCACCTCCCATTGAAGCAAAGCTGGTAGCCATACCGCTGCATAGTTACAGCAGCACATATATTGCATTTTACCAGTTCGCCTCTCACGGCAGCCCGCTGAACCCTTGGGAAACAGCTCTGCACGCACGAGAGGAAGCCCAGACACCACCAAATCCTCCTTCTCTATGCAAACAGATTGTGGCAGGATGTGGTATTTCCACCACACCTTGCTGTCAGGTGCATCAGGAGAGGGTCCTCCTTCATCCCAGCTGCTACTGCCGGGGGGACCAGGACTTACTTGGGGGGGCTGGCCCATCATGGGACCCCAGTTGCAGAGGGACAGGAGGGGTAAAGGATGATTATTTTTTCCCGCTAAGGAGTTTCAGGCGTGGAGCAGAGCTGGGATGCTTTCCGTCGCTCTGCGTGCAGGACCAGATTTGGAGCGGCTGTTGCACGGCACTATAGCTTGTAAGGAGAGGCTTTGTGGTTAGCCATGAGTGCATACCGCCGCCCCCAAACAGCAGCAATGTAATAACGTGCGGCACTGCCACAGCATCCTCCTCCCGAGGATTTTAAGGTGCTTGGCAGACGATACGGATTCATGTAACCTCACAAGCCCTCTGAGAGGGAGTGAAGTAAATGCAATAAAAAATGGAAGGGATAAGCAGGGGAAATAAAACTGCCAGAGCAGCATGTTCAAGCACGCACAAGAAATCAGGGGCAGCTTCCCCCGCTGAAGCGGAATCCGACAGGGAGCAGGGCTCCAAATCCTCCGTTTGTTCAAGTCGGCCCTGGCCAGCCTGAGAGCGCTTGCCAGCACGGCCCGAAGGGCTACAGCACTTGCACAGAGCTCCTTGCCCGGGAGGCACCACATTCATTTCCACTCCTGCTCCGCAGAGGCTCTCACGGCAGAGCAGCCTGAACTGCTGGCAGCCCCCGGCCCTAATGAGCGGCAAATAACGTCCTCGCTCTGCCCAAGAGCCTCAGTTTTGACTTTTGAGTTTCGGCAGCTGCAAGCGATGGCCAAGGCTCTCGGCAGAAGGATTTCCACCCTGCTGCCCGAGGGCTGAGGCTGCTCTGACAGCAATTTCCAAACATTCACAAGGCTTCCCGAACACTCACCCACACACCTGCCACCCCCAGTTTACAGGTGAAGAAGAGAGAACCAGGCCAAAAATCCCAGTATCAGTCGAGGAGGGAAGCGGAGAGCCCTGGCGCCTGGCCCCTGCTCCAACTCTGACCAGGCTGCTGCTTTTGTTTGCTTCCATGTGTGCGTAACCGGCTGATAAATGGATTTGCAGCCAAAGAGTGACACACAGTGCAGTTCCCGAACTGCTTCAGCTGGATCACTCCTGGGAATGGTATTGCTGGGCCACTTTTGCTCCAGGGGCTGGTTTATTTTTTATGAAGCTACTGCCTAGAGTTGGGAGAGCTATATTGATGCTATTACACAGGCTGAAGGAGGACAAACCTCCTCCATGGTAAGAGCAGAAAAGCCCTCATCATCCTTAAGTCAGGAGCTCAATTTTGTCACCCTAACGAGCCCACAGATACCCAGGGAGGGCAGAGTGTGGGGCTGTGAAAGCAATTTTGAAGTAGCACATCGGGGCACCGCTACCACCCCTTGGGTTAGCAAGGAGCCCCGAGGGCTCCCCCATCTCCCACCCTGCCCAAACCCGAGTCCGACTCGCAGACTGCCGTCTCGGGCTTAAAAACAGACAAAACTCGGGAGCTGAGCCCAGGTTCCCCGTTTGGCAGCACAGCGGAGGGAGCCGAGGCAGAGGCTGGTACCAGCTGCACAGTGCCCCACTGCAAGCGCTGCTCGCATCCCTCGGCCCGATGCCCAGCAGCCGGCTGGCCGGAGGAAGGGCTTGCGAGAAGTCGGGGCTCTTATCTCCTCCTGATGGGAAAAAACCGTGATCGTATATATATGTATGTACGTATATACACGCCTCTTGAACACGAACCAAAAACCTTCCGGCTGTTTCACCCACCCACCCTTTTTCTCAGCCAAGGGCAGCCGCTCTCAGCCGGAGGAGCGGAGCCCGGGCGAGCCGGCGGAGACAACTCGCAAACACTTTACCCACGGCATTACTCTATTCCCCTGGGGCTTGCCCACCCTGCTCCCCGATTGTAACGGCTGCCATGGCGACAAGCACGAATGCTAAAATAAATACAAAGCAACCCGAAGGCAAAGCCAAGCCCTCCCCGCTCCCCGTCGCCCCGCTCGCCCCCCGAGCATCCCTCCCCGCCGCGGCAGGGCGGGATGCTCGGCGGCGGCCGCCGCTCACTCACGATGAGGGGGATGGTCCTCTCCTCCCGGCGGAGCTCCAGCCTGCCGGCCGCCCTCTGCCCGCTCCGGGCGCTGCCGCTACCGCCGCCGCTGCCGGCGGACCTGCCGGCGGCCGCCGAGCGGGGCTTGTTGTCCTGCCATAAGTAGTAGAAAGTGCCCAGGATCCAGGCGACGGTCAGGATGGCGATGGCATTGGCCCTGATCCTCCTCATGCCGAGCGCCCCGGGGGAGCCTGGGAGCGCTGCCTCGACGGGCAGGGGCGGCTGCGGGAGGAAGGAGGGGAGAGCCAGAGGCGGCGGCGGAGCGGCGGCGCGGCGGCTGCCCCCGCACCGCTCCGGCCCCGGCCCCGGCCCCGCGCCGCCCAGCCGCCGCCGCCGGGTCCTAACGCCTCGCCCCCCCGCTCCGCCGCAGGGGGCGGAGGGCTCCGCGCTGCCGCCTCCTCCTCCTCCTCCGCGACGCGGGAAGCCGCCGGCCGGGGCTGGGCGGCGGGGCTGGCCGCTGGCCGGCTTTTCTGCCTGGGTGCCGCTGGGGATGCGCCCGGCGCCCCAGCTGGAGCGGGCAGGGGGTGGCAGCCCCCGGGAAGCGGGTGCTCCGATGTGGCGGCAGGGCCCCCCGTGGGGGGAGTGGGTGACACGGGCTCAGCCCCTCGAGGCGGCTGCTGGGATGGTGCCCAGCAGCCTGCCCTCCTGCACCGCTGGCCCAACTCCCTGCCCTTGGTGGCCCCAGCACGCCCCGAAGGGCTACAGCAGTAACAGTGGTAAGCAGTCCAAGCTGCCCAGTCCACCTCTGTCCCAGTGGTGCGAGTAACCACTTTGCCATTAGGCAGGTGGCCACTAAGTACACTGCCCACGGCACACGGGATCTAGGCACCCACTTTGCCGAGATTGGCGCGTCCCCTGAGGCATCTCGCACTGAAGCCGTGGGTGTTCACAAAAGCAGGTCTCTTGGGTGACAGTGGAGCTGCCCAAGCACCCGCTCCCATCGCTGCTACACAGAGCTGCCCACCGGGCAGTCGCGCATGGTCACACAAGGGCCGGGTGCCTGGCGGGCACTACAGCTACGAGGCCTTCCGAGCCCCGTGGGAGGGGAAGCGCGGCAGCGGAGGGGCAACGATGATACAATTCTGCGTCACAGGGCATTGCCAAAACTGTAGCAGTAAAAAGCTCACCGAATTCAGCCCAGTGGGCAGCTTAGGCAACAGACCATCCAGCTTGTGAAACCAAGCTACGTTTAGGCACAGCGCAGCTGCTGTGCAGCTAGGGCTTAAGGGTTTGAGAGAGCAGGAGGAGGTACTGAGAAAACTCTACCAGTGAAGACGCGTGCTTAGAGAATGTGGGTGCCTCCAAGGCACCTGACGAGGGGATTAGAGGATTTGAACTACAGTGCAGAAAATGGCAGAAAGGCTTCTAAATTATTTTTTGCCTACCTTCCTCCTGGCCAAATCCCTCTAAATGTAATTACAACCTGCCCTGCTAAATTGCCATTTCAGGTTTACCTGCGCACCGCTTGTTTCCTGAAGCACAGCACAGTACGGAATTCATCCGTCAGATTTGTACTGTGCTAGCACTCACGGCAGAAGGCTATTGCTAGGACCACCACCTCCCAGGGCTGCAGCATGGCTCCACACCAAACTCCCTGCAAAGCACACTGCACTCCTCATGCAAAAAGGTGTTACAAGGCATCTTACTCCCTACTAGGTACCTTTCCCAGTAACCCATCAACCACCCACAGCTTCCCAGGCCGGCTGAGCATAGCCAGCCGCAAGGGGAAGTTTGAGACGCTCAAGGCAAAACCAAAGTCCTCCAAGGGATCAACAAAAATGTAATTAGTCCAAGCTGCCCAGTCCACGTCTGTCCCAGTGGTACGAGTAACCTGTGGAAGCTGAGCTCCCACTGTTTTCTGCCTCTTTCACAGTCCTACAAACAAAAGGGCGGCTGCTCTCCTTTGTGGGTTTGGCTCCAGCAGCTGCCTGGGTCGCAGGGGGACATGAAAAGAGGCAGAGGAGATGTATCCAGGATTCAGAAATGGGAAAAACATGGAAGAAAGACATGTTCATGTCCCTGCCCCATACCCTGTCTCCTTTTCCACCACTGTGCAGATCATACCAGACTTTGCTTGTTTCCTTCTTAGTCTTTTCTCACTATTGTGTGAGATTCACTACAGAAAAGCAAGTCACTCAAACACTGATGGAGAAATGTGTGTGAACCAGGAGAAAACCCTCTGCCCCAGCTCTTGAACTAAACAAACCACCTTCTCCTGCCTTTCCAAGCATGTTGCTTCCCCCTTCTGCTGCAGCTGTTCATTTTCTTCCTCTGTTGCCCTTCCTGCTAGTGCACCCTATAAGCTGCTAGCTGTCTCCACTGCCTCCCCACAACACATTTCACCGCTTCCAATCCTGACAGTGATCCCCACTCCACAAGCATCTCAGCCTCCACCAAGCCTCTAACAGTTGAGAAGTCCCCTGTCATCTGGGTCAGCCCAGCATCTCCCCTTTTCTGCTGGGAAGAAACCCAGTTCCCTGACTCTTCAGATTCTCCACGGACAACATAATTTTAAGCACCCTTCCCTTTCCAGAGCAGACACCACCTTTTGGGCAAAGGTGTCTCACACATTATTCTCTATGCAGGACAAGGGCTGGAGGAGCCCTATATTTTCACAGCATTACCACTTCACTTCTGGAAGTGCAGTCTAACATTTGCTGTCTGCTAATAAATCCCAGCACCTTGTCCATACTACAGTACGGGCTCACACTCTGAGGGTTGGCCCCAAGCCTCCCCCTGCCTGGAGCAGCCATCGACCCCCATGCTAAGCAGATGCAAAGCACTGCCAGGTGGGCAAGCGAGCAGAGTAATCTGTATTTCAGAACTGCAGTCATAGAATCGTAGAATGGTTTGGGTTGGAAGGGACCTTTAAAGGTCATCTAGTTCCACCCCCCTGCCCTGGCCAGGTACACCTTCCCCTAGAGCAAGTTTCTCATAGCCCCATCCAACCTGGCCTTGAACACTTCCAGGGATGGGGCATCCACAGCTTCTCTGGGCAACCTGTTCCAGTGTCTCACCACCCTCAGAGTAAAGAATTTCTTCCTAATATTTA
This sequence comes from Burhinus oedicnemus, assembly GCA_008921705.1. Classification (NCBI taxonomy): domain Eukaryota; kingdom Metazoa; phylum Chordata; class Aves; order Charadriiformes; family Burhinidae; genus Burhinus; species Burhinus oedicnemus. The sequence continues at coordinate 140,101 of VFFE01005256.1, forward strand.
ACCTAAATCCACCCTCTTTCCGTTTAAACTCGTTACTCCTCATCCTATCACTACGTGCCCTTGTAAAAAGTCCCTCTCCAGCTTTCCTGTAGGCCCCTTTCAGATATTGGAAGGCTGCTATAAGGTCTCCCCGGAGCCTTCTCTTCTCCAGGCTGAACAACCCCAACTCTCTCAGCCTGTCCTCATAGCAGAGGTGCTCCAGCCCTCTGATCATCTTCATGGCCCTCCTCAGGACCCGTTCCAACAGGTCCACATCCTTCTTATGCTGGGGGCTCCAGAGCTGGACACAGTGTTCCAGGTGGGGTCTCACGAGAGCGGAGTAGAGGGGCAGCATCACCTCCCTCGACCTGCTGGCCACGCTTCTTTTGATGCAGCCCAGGATGCAGTTGGCTTTCTGGGCTGCAAGCGCACATTGCCAGCTCACATTGAGCTTCTCACCAACCAGCACCCCCAAGTCCTTCTCCTCAGGGCTGCTCTCAATCCATTCTCCGCCCAGCCTGTATTTGTGCGTGGGATTGCCCGATCCACGTGCAGGACCTTGCACTTGGCCTTGTTGAACTTCAAGAGGCTGGTGCTGGCCCACCTCTCAAGCCTGTCCGGGGGAACGTGCCAGCAGAGAGCTCGGGCTGTGTTGGCACTTAAGCTCCATGCACGCAGCTAGCAGCTGCCTGCACCCAGCTGGACCTCATCTCTGGAAGCACCTTATGCACAAGCCTTGAAAGGCGAGCGCGTGCCGGTGGGTGCTCCCAGTCATTAATAAGCTCATGCTCCTGGAGAGGAGGCTCTCGAGCTCTCAGCAGTGCTTTCTCGTGCCTGCATAACACGCTGCCGAGCCCTCTTTGCTGCTCTGCCCCCATCACACCCTGGTATTCCCAGAGCATTGCCAGCAGTGCAGAAAACAGCACAGAAAAACCAAAAACTCGGAGATTACTTGTACTACCTGGGTAATGTGACCTGCTGACAACTTACACAAGTGACAGGAACTCTCCCATGCAGAATCGCTACTTTCCTTCATTAAATCATTTCATTAATTACAAGAAAAACACAACCCAGACAAATTAACCCTTTCATTTGAAGACCCCAAATCCCTTTCACTGCATGGCCTGTAAGCAAGTGTCAGAAACAAGCAGAGAGCTCCGTAGGCAAGCTTCAGCAGACCCCCGAACAGAAGTCAGCTCTAATGTAGGAAGGACAAGCTGAAGTTCAAGGGGTCTTTCTCCTAGGAGAAAGTGGCTGTTACTCCTCTCTCCCTCCAGGAGTCAGCCCCGGAGCACACGGGTTGTTCCTGGAGAGATGCAGGCAGAGCACAGGGTAGTGAAGCTCTGCTCTAGCCCGTGGCCCCAGCAAAAGCACAGAGCTACGCACCCTCAGAGCTGTTTGCAGAGCAGCTCACACTTGCCCGCAGGTACCCAACTCAGCACAGGAAACCCAGATTTGCGGAGACCCATTATTTACATTGCTTAAGCTTTGGGACCTGTTTGAGCCGGAAAGGGTGAGGGACTAGAGCTGGTTGACCTGAGGGAGACAGGACCTTCAGCACAGCCCCAGCAGGAAAGACACGTACTTTTGCTGCACCAGGCTTCCACACACTTTGAAAGCGTCTCCACAGTGATGTTTCATCTTCAGGGCCCAAATACCTCGCTGCAGGATGAGTAGCTCCCAGGTCCAAGTTATTCATACCCAAGGTCCTGTGCTCCGCAGCCGGAATTTGCAGTGGCTTCACCTCTGACTGCAGAGCTTTGCTCCAGAATCTCATCTTTCTTTTAAAAGCCAGTACCTTTCTAGCCTTATGTATCTACAGGGAGCTCTGACAATATAAATTGTTCAAGTATAGCTATACTGTAAGCTGCGATGTTGCATACAGATATTAGAGCCAGCCCCACCAGAGATAACGGGAGTACCAGAAGCGGTCTGGCACAGAGATCTCTAGTCAACACAGCCTGCAATGTAGACATCCAATGAATAGTAACAGTGATAATACTTCACTGCTGATCTTTGCAAAAGCATCAGCTAATTCAATAAATGCCCTAAGAGGAGTGACCTGAGAAACACAATAAACTGAACAAATCAAGATTATACAAACCTCACAGCAGAATTATGGGGTCTTACCACCACACTTGCTCTTTTTCAGTTTCTTCTATAGCTGTTACTTCCATGTTAGCAATATTAAGTCTTTTCTTATTTTGTGAAAAGCTTTGTACAGTTTTGGATAGTGGAATAATATAAGGGACCCCTTGACAATCCAGGTGGCTGGTTCTTTAGCATAACATAGGCTAAGTATTTGGTGAGTAATCTAGCTACAGAAATGGGAGGCAGAAATATGACCAGCTACATGGAAGAAGTTTATGTAAGGGGTTAAGAATCTTATTTTCTTTATAATCAACAAGGCCTTAATCTGCGTCACCTTCAAAGGAAAGAGATCTCCTAGAACAATGAATATTAAAAAGTGCATTCGAGAAGCCAGTTTTGTGTCTTTGGCTGACAGCCTTGGTAACAACATCTAGGAGAGCAGATCTGGTGTCCCAAATTGCCCAGATAGAATTAAGATCTTTGTTGCAGGGGAAGAAAAGACAAGCATTGTCCAGATTTGTCTTCAAAAAGTTAGTGAAGTGTGGCTGCTTTATAGTTATAGTGAGACAAAGTGCATGCTTTCGTAGTCATCTGACTTAAAATGTAGCTGAGCTTTCAACTATGAAACATCTGGAGAACACCAAAAGGTTTTTCTTAGCACTACTCTGATCTGAGAAATCAGGTCCGCTGTATTTGTGGCCTCCAGGCATGGAAGTGCCATCTGAAACATGAACATAAGGTCTGTCTAGACTCTGGAAACAGTATGAAAAAAGTCATCCAGAGTTTAGTTAAGAACATTTGAAGAAAATTAGCATTAGGGTTCAGGGGCTGGAGCAGGTGTATTAGGTTTGTGTGGCAAGGTTTTGGTAGCAGGGGGGCTACCGGGGTGGCTTCTGTGAGAGCTGCTAGAAGCTTCCCCCATGTCCGATAGAGCCAACTCCAGCTGGCTCCAAGAGGGACCCACCACTGGCCAAGGCTGAGCCCATCAGTGGTAGTGCCTTTGTGAGAACATATTTAAGAAGTGGAACCCCCGCCCCTGCGCAATAGCAACCAGGAGACAGGACTGAGAGAAACAACCCTGCAGACACCAAGGTCAGTGAAGAGGGAGGGGAGGAGGTGCTCCAGGCACTGGAGCAGAGATTCCCCTGCAGCCCGTGGTGAAGACCATGGTGAGACAGGCTGTCCCCCTGCAGCCCATGGAGGTCCATGGTCGAGCAGATATCCACCTGCAGCCTGTGGAGGACCCCACGCCTGAGCAAGTGGATGCCCGAAGGAGGCTGTGACCCCGTGGGAAGCTCATGCTGGAGCAGGCTCCTGGCAGGACCTGTGGCCCCATGGAGAGAGGAGCCCACGCTGGAGCAGGTTTGCTGGCAGGACTTGTGGCCCCACAGGGAACCCATGCTGGAGCAGTCTGCTCCTGAAGCACTGCGCCCCATGGAAGGGACCTACGCTGGAGAAGTTCATGGAGAACTGTAGCCCGTGGGAAGGACTCACACTGGAGAAATTCGTGGAGAACTGTCTGCTGTGGGAGGGACCCCATGCTGGAGCAGGGGAAGAGTGTGAGGAGTCCTCCTCCTGAGGAGGAAGGAGCAGCAGAGATAACATGTGATGAACTGACCGCAACCCCCATTCCCTGTCCCCCTGCGCCACTCGGGGGGAGGACGTGGAGAAATCGGGAGTGAAGTTAAGCTCAGGAAGAAGGGAGGGGTCGGGGGAAGGTGTGAAGGTGTTTGAAGATTTAGCTTTTATTTCTTATTACCCTACTCTGGATTAATAAATTAAATTAATTAAATTAATAATAATTAATAAATAAATTAAATTAATTTCCCCAAGTCGAGTCTGTTTTGCCCATGACGCTAATTGGTGAGTGATCTCCCTGCCCTTATCTTGACCTACGAGCCTTTTATTATATTTTCTCTACCCTGCCCAGCTGAGGAGGGGAGTGAGAGAGCAGCTTTGGTGGGCACCTGGTGTCCAGCCAGGGTCAACCCACCACAGCAGGTCATGCTCCAGAGAGAAACAAGAGTGGCATGTTATCATGCTGGGACAAGAGGACTTGCTCAGGGAAAGGCAGCTCTGGTTGCCCACAGATGGCCAGGAGCTGAGCTCCACTTGCATGAAAGTCCTGTGCACCCAGCTGGGCTCCTGCCTGCTCACTGCATGTGCTATGGACTGAAGTTCCAGAAAGTTGTGTATTTTAAAGCCACGAGGGACAAGGACATAAACATGGCTTAGCTCCCGATAGCCCTCCAGCTGCAGGAGTTCCTTCTTTTAATTGTCACTCCAAAGCACACCCATACACACAGCTGAGACAGCTCTGGTGCTTTTCTTAGCTAAGCCTCTGTCACGGCTCCTAGCAAATTTATGCAAGGGAAGAGCAGCCTCAGTTTAGGGATTTTTCACAAGAGACCACTCCTCAGAGATCTCCTTCTGCATGGGCAGAGCAGGGTGCCTGGGAGAAGGTGAGACATCTCAGGATGGTTTCCTCTGAACTTGCTGCCACCAAGTGGCTCCTTCCTCCTCCTCTGGCCCGTCCCTGGGCTGGACACTTGCCCTCCCTGATGAAGCTTTTCCCAAGCAGGGTCAATGGTCTGCTTTCAGGTCAGGAATAGGTGGGTAGGAATGGGTGAAAGCAATTTACCTATTGAAGGGAGAGGACTCAGAGCTCGTCCCTGATTTCAGTTCAGGAAAACTCCAGGAAAAGGAGGGAGAAGAGGAAATGTTTGTCCCAATGTGCAAAAAGAGCTGAAGTCCTTTCCCCTAATGGATGAAAGGCCCCTCTGATATCCATAGCATCTCACTGTGCTTTTGATCCAGATCCAAATCATACCTCTGCAAACCTCTGAGACATGTTTACCCATGCCGTAATGCCAAAATGGCAAAGTGTGTGCCACTGTCCTCTACCATGTGGCTGTTGAAAAGAGAAAGAAAAATGTTATCTGCATTACTCATCTACATTGGCCAAATTCCTAAACTGCCTGAAATACTCTCCTTGTCTGAAAAAGCTTTCTCAGGCTGGTCAGAGGGTGTGGGTATGTGTGTGGGTTTCTGAAAATCCACATTGCTGTGCCTCAGGTCATACATCACCCTCCACATCCTTGGCCTCGGTCACCACTGGGAAACTGCAAGGTGCGCCAGAAGTCCAACAGCTAGTCTTCATCATGCCATGCCTGGAGCTAGATACTGCTCAGGCCGTCTCCAGCCCTTCACCACCTATGCCATGGCCACAGGCACTGTAGAAAGCCCAGACAGACAAACCACTCCACCAGCAGCAGCTCCATCCTTAATTTATTCTGACGCCCCATTGGAATAGGCACAGAGGGCAGATGCCAATTATTTCTTCATTTAACAGAAGATAAGCTGCCTAGGGTGGCATATATGTTAACCAGGACAGAAATACCTTCTGGCTCATTGTTTCTGGCCAGCATGCAAACAGTAAGGTGGTGGAGGGGAGTGCCAAGTTAAGGCAAAGAGCTTACAGTTAACTGGGAACTAGGATTTCAGTTGCTTTCAATTGTACAGTTACACATTATCTTAAACGCTATTTAAGGTCACTGTAACCTTAACATTATTTTCATGAGTATGTTTCTTAATGAAAATGAGAGCATAGAGAAGAATTCCCAATAAGCTAAAATTAACAGTTCCACATTGCACTTGTGTTCTTGAAGTAAGAAGATAGAATCATCTGCTGAAAGGCAAACAGCAGCAAGGTGAATCTCCTTTGACAGCATGGAGGAGCCAGGAAAGTCTTCGGAGATGGTTAGCCAGGATTCAGGATACCCCCTCCCCTGCTTGGGAGACGGTCCCATTAACCCTCTCTGAGCCAGGTAACCCACCTGTCTGCCACGGCAAGACTAGGTGCAGCCTTAGTGGGGAGCGGAGTTATGGCAGAATCAGGCAGGAGCTATCAACAGCACCGAAAAATGCTCTAAATTCATGCACCCATTGTGCAATCTTTTAAAAGTGTAGAAACAGAATAAATATTTAAGTAGTAATAATCACATATTAATACAACTTATTAACTAGAAGATCCACTTACAATCAACCTGATTCACTTTATGAGCCTCATATAAATCTTGACTCTCCCTCCTGCCACTTTTCTTATCTTCTTTTCTCACCCCAAATCATTTGCTTCTTTTTCTTGCTGCATCTTTTCTAGCACATGGATTTATTTCCCACCTTTATGGTAAAGCACGTAGCACTTTTTCTGGTGCTCAGAATTAATTAACAATAAAATCTTTTTATTACAATCTGACGACAATTTGCTCTCCTTTATTGGCAGCTCATCACAGCGCCGACTGTGACCTGAACTGCAATTTAATCCTCATAGAAATTCAAAGCTTTTACAGCTCAATGTAGCTACCGGGTTAGTGCTCATAACAGTCCCCTTGGCTGCAAAGCAGGAGCTGCTTGAAATGCTCATCTGGCAAAATGATGAAACTCCCGTCTTCCACTACGGAAGAATTCCATGTGAAAACACAACAATCTGGGAAATAATCTGTGAAAAATATCCTACTCAGTTTCTCACACATCCCATAAAAGGGCTTGCACCCTGCACAGCAGACTGGGTTTGAGTCAAATGCAATGAAAAATGCTTAACTTTCCTAAAAGTCACAGTGATATGTTTATTTTTGAAGCTCTATCACTCAAAATAGCCTGGACAATTAACGTAAAACTTCCCAAAACATTCCAGCTCTGGCACTAAGCATGAGAAACTCCAGGCTGAGGGGAGCCCAGAAATAGGAGCCACAGATCTGTCAACTCCAGAGGCACTGCAGTGCCCCTGCAGAGAGGCTGATCCCGTAATCTCTGCCTGCTGGGATTGAGATCTATCTCCAGGTGGCAACTGGAGAGTATAAAAAAGCCAGGGAAGATGCTGGAGTCCAGAGGACATCAGGCATCCCTGTAATGTCAGGAGCAAGATCCAGGCAGATCAACACGATGCTAAAGATTTATCAGTTTCTACCTTTTCTATCTGCATTATACTGGAACATCTTTACTCCCAGGGAGGTGGGAGAAGGGGACTTCAAGGATGGCAAGAATATTTATTGAAATTATAGCCTACAACCAATAAGAACTGCTGACCTGCAGCAGGCCAGCAAGCAGTTACGTCAGTCTGGAAGACACCAGGGCACTCTGTGGGGCAGGGCACAGACACCTCCATCAATATGGCACCATTCCGGATTTAAGAATAAGGTACACAGTCTGAGCCTGGCAGCATCCCTTTCCATTGCGATCACTTTAAACAATGATCCAGGTATTGTTAAGCTTCCACAAAGATGCCACTAATTTATTTTGAAGCTCTTGCAGAAACAGAGCTGCTGTCCTCTCATGACTTTATAAAGCCATCCAGCATGGAAACCCCTTGCACCGGGATCATGTAGGGCCAGTTGTTTTGGACGAGAAACCATTAGCAGTGACAGCTCTGCCTGGCAAGACTTTGCAATTAAATCCCTGCACAACTCCAGCCCCTCAGCCTCGGCCAGCGGTGGGACAGGTCGGCAGCCTGTGTGTGATGTACCCACCCCTCCTCGCTCAGCCCTTTGCGTTCGTTTTGTCGGGGTTTCAGTATTAGCACTCACTGTTTCTCTCCCGCATTGGAGTTAAGCACTGAGGCGGCGCGGGAGGACGAGAAAGCCAGGCTGACCTGTGCCGTACTGCGACCCAGAATTAATGACGCACAAAAAGTACAACAGTCGGGGTGGCGAGAGAAGCACTTGCAGGAACCACCTCCCTGAAGGCAGCTGGGGTCTCGGTGCAGGTACACGTAACCTCCTTAGACTGCTGCTGTGAGGTCCTGGGAGCACTTGGCTCCAGCTGAAGGTGAGGAGGGTTTGAGGGCATTTGCTTTAGGGAACCGAGTTCACATCATCCCTGTTTGGTATCTCTGCACTTGCAGGCCCTTTGCAGCCCTGAGTCCTGTAGCAGGCACATGGGCATTCCGATTTGCTGATCAGGTCCCACAGAATGAAAGGAGATCTGGAGGTGTAAGCCTGAGGGCAGAGTTTTCCTCCAAAGCTCCCCAGTGTTGGTGCCCGAGCTTACAGCCTCACCATGGACATACCTGACACCAGGGACTATCTGTGTCAAAACATTTCAAAGGACTGCTAGAAAATGTAGCATTTGAGACATAGTTAGCGAGAACATAAGTTATGTTTTACTGAGTGAAACCAATGGTTCGTTTTGCCCTATCCCACTGTCTCCGGCAGTGGTCGGAAGAGACGCTGTCTAGGTAGAGCTCAGAAACCTGGCCCCTTCGTGCAGTCCGTGCCTCTCATATTCCCCTGGGATCCCTGCCCCTCTCATATGGGATGATGGAGGATACAGTCCTGCTATTCCCCATAGGATCTGTTTATGGCAAAAGAGTCTATAAATTACACAATCGCTTTCTTAACCTGTTAACAGCATCTGTTTCCACCATCTCCTGTGTGACAGCAAGGTCCAATACTTCACTACTCACTGTGCAACAACGCTTTTGTCTTTTACCTGTTGGAAAAGAACCTCCTACAGGCTCCACTGAGCGCCCCCTGGTCCCAGAGCAGTGGGACTTGGTGCATGGCAGTTCTCCATCCACCCTATCCCCTACCTCCATGATTTGTCCTCTCAGCCAGCCTTCCCTTTCCCCAAATGCAGGAGTCCCAGACTCCTTGAAAGGCAACGTGCTTCATCATTAGGAAGCCATTTTTATAATATGCATTGTATCATAAAGAAATGGACAAGAGATTACATTTGTAATAGTAATAGGGAAGGTCAGATTCATATTCTTCAAATAGTCACATTTTAGAACAAACAATTTTTTCCCTCCTAAAGCTGAATACTTTAGAAGTGCTGAACAAAATGACCTCTACCACTTTTGCATAGAAAAGGGATGGGAATTATGAAGTAAGAGATTTCACCATTTAAAAAATGACCCCTCATTTTTGCTCATAATTGTCTCCAATACCTGAATGGAAGGCTTGGCAATGAAGAGCTGTCACCGTGGGAGCACAGCAGCCAGAAAAAGGAGTGAGAAATGGGAGAAACTGCTTAAGCCACTGGGAGTGGGAATGGTACTCTTTCATTTGAAAGCTTGCATGTCTGCAGAGATGCTCAGCACATCGCTGCAGCATTTTCAGATGCAGAGGTGCATCCTTGCATGCATGTACATGTGCGCACATGTGTTTCACATGCTTAGACTAGTTTCAAGTCTAACTTCAGTTTGCAGCAGGCACTACTTGCTCTGTTGCTGGCTGAAGACGAGGAAAATATCTCCCACAGGAGCTAAGAGCCATCGAAAGCCTGACCATTTCTGTTTGAAGGTCACAGCAAGATCAAAGAAATGTGCCACATCTAGCAAATGTATAGCTACTTACATGTAATTCCTCTACAATTGTGTCCACTGCAACATACCTTTCTCTGCAGGGATAGGATGAAAAAGCCTATGTGCAACAATTATAATCATATTGCGTAATGGCGTACTCAAGAACACTTACAGGTTATTTTAGTGCAGTAAAATCTATACAGACAAAAATAACCATATCAATAGGCCCAAGTATTAAAGCCCTGTGTACAGCTGGGTGCAATCTCAGCCTGCAGATGGTTATGCTGCCGTGCATCAGCGTAACAGCGGCCTTTCCTGCTCCGTAGCCTGGCTCTTTCCTGCTCCAAGCAGCCATCCCAGCCAGGCAGGCTCTGTCCGAGCCCCAGCACAGGGCAAGCTCAGGCCCCACCATCGCAGCACCTCAAACATGCACTGGGCTCTCACACGCCATGTTCCTGCCCTGGCTGGGCAGCAGCAGCCCCTGTACCTCTGTCTCCAGGGATGGGAGGCACCTCGTCCCTACCTGGCACCCCCAGGGGCAGCTGAGGGCAGCAGGCACAGAGCAAGGGGGGAAGGAGGCACCAGGTTCCCTTTATCATCAGGTCCAGCAAGGAGCTTGCTGGGAGGACGGCTGTGGCAGGAAAGGGCTGCTGTATCTCGTAGGGCCGTTTGGTCCCGGCCAAGCTCTGAAGGACGGGGTTGCTCTGACATGTTTCCAGCCCTCAGGTGCTTCTGCACCCCTCCCAGGATAATCCAGGATAAAATAGGTTTTAAATATATTTTATCTATTTTATTTTTTATTTCATTTTGTCTCTTCTGCTCTCCAAACATCACATCCTCATTCGTCTCTGAAGGCTGTCGTGCAAGCAGCCTCATTGTTTTGGGATTTGCTCTGTCCAAAGATGGGCAGCTGCTCCAACCTCAGTGACGGTGGCTGTGCCTTCCAAGCTCTGGCCCACCCGAGGTTACTCTTACCACCCCCTTGAAAGTCAGCTTTGAAGTCTAACCTAAAAATTCACTTCCTTTACAGCATCTCCCAAGGTATTTCTTTCTCTTCCAGCGTTAGCAGTGAGACCAAGGTCAAGATTTAACATGGCTTGTTGTTCAAGAGCAAAGATCCAATGTCATTAGACTCTGCTCTGAGCAGTGGTGCCAAGGAGAAGAGCCACATTTCATACCTCTCAGCAGGCGCAGAGCATGCTGCAGCTAATTATTTTCAAAGAATGGCCTGAGATTAAGCCCTTCTGGTATTTGCAAGGAAAAACCTGCTTCTCATTCTTAGAGCATATGAATAACAGTGTTTGTTGAAAAGGAAAAATAGGAAGAGATGGAGAAAAAGTGAAACATGGACATTTCCCGTGAATGGGAAAAGAGGCTCATTCTGTTTCTCGGAAACTACCCTTGTAAATTGTCATTTTTGAGGTGCTTTACAACAAAAGCATCTGTAGATCAGAAAGGCAGCTGCTCTCCCCTCTTTTGCTAGCTCTTCTTTTTCTTGCAGAGGAGCCAATACACTAAAGCTGGGTTTGCCAGGTATAAATTTTTCAGGACATTGTGAGGGTTTGGATTTGGGACTGAAGAGGGTATGGTTTTGCTCAGTACAGAAGCAGGGGTCAGATGTGAAGGTAGAATTGAGATTTCAGAGTCGAAGCTTTTGTCCATGTGAGGGATGTGGAGAGATGGTTAAAACTGAGGTCTCGGCACCCATGAGTCCCTCCAGTTTGGGAATGTACCTGCACCTTTCCCATGGACATTAACTCTGGAAAGGAGAAGCTCAGTCAGCTGTACCCATACTGGGTTATATGTTTTGTCCATAGGCAGACCTATCCCTATATAGTCCAGTCATCACATCCTATGCACAAGTTTATTGTGAACCCTATCAGGCACTGTGCTTTACATATCCAAAGGGATGGAAAATGCTTGCACAATGATGAATCGGAGAAGGACTGTGCACTACTGCAATACAACATGCAAGAGCCAGCTTGAAATATTCATCCTTGGCCAGCCTCAGACTCCTCAGTCTCTTTTCTTGCTGAGAGAGATCAGCCCTCACGTCGGCAAATGTTCCCTTTAAAATATATAAATAAATCAAAAGGATTTATTTGAAAGGATGCTGCCAGCCATGTATGGATGAAGGCTACCTCATTAACACAGGCAGAACCTCGACAGCGGCCCAGGAAGGGTCTGTCACCATCACTGCGTGCTCTCCCCTCTGGCAGGGGAAGCCCACAGCCCCAGGGTGGAGCAGGGTGAGCCCACGGCACGAGGCAGAAGATGGCTTTGAAGGACAGAGGCAGCAGTTCTCAGCCTGGCCTGGGGCAGGGTCCCTTCTCAGCAGCTCCCAGCCAGATCCTCTGCCAGGAGCATCCCAAAATGTTTTTTGTCTGTTCCAGTGGCGCTTCAGGAGATGGGCCCTGCATGGCGCACCAAGAATTGTCCTGGCTTTAGCTGCTTGTCTCTGAGAACACATCGTTACAAATGGACCACCAAGCAGAAAACTGGAGCTGGAGGGACAGCCTGGGCAGGTTGGTGATGGCTGCCGGGCACCCCTTATACAAGGCCAGTGACCTGCTCTAGCGTGGCCATGTCAGCTTCTGTGCAGCTGACTTTGTTCCTCCTGACCTGGGCTGAATGCTGTTTTTCCCACAGCAGCTTAAAGGATAATTTAAGTGAGTTCAAGCCTCTTGTTTTGAGCTATGTCTTAAATTGATTTGAAAGCATCAAACAAAACCAGCTTAAAGGCTGCCCCACAACTGAAATGAGTACAGATTTGTCTGGCCATGATCTCACCACTGCCCTTGCAGCCTTAGCGTTCACCTGAACCTGGAGGTGGCCTTTGCTGATCTGTGGACCAGCTCACACAGCGATGAAGTGCTGAATGATATGATGGCTATGGGGCAAATCCATCTTGTGAGCAGTGAGGAGGGAGGGAAACGTGGCAAGGGAAGATGGACCAAGTTAAAACCAAACAGATGGAGAAGGATGGAGATTTGCAGAACAAGCCAGAGGACAACTACCACAGTGAGGAAAGGAAAAAGCCCAATCTTTAACAGGCAAGGAGAAGCAAACGCTCCACTTCTTCCTGTCTCCCTCCTTCTGCCTTCTTCCTCAGGTTCTAGAGCGAAAAAAAAGAGCTAAGAATAAGCAATGTGAGAGTGTAATCAAGAGTGAAGGAAGAGAAGCGTTTTCTGCTCACTAGCGCTGTCATTAAATAACACAGGTTGACAGCCTTTTGTGATGTGAGGAAGTGGGAAATGAAAGGTGTGAACCAGTAAAGCTGAGAATAACAAATGAGAATCAAAATAAGAATGTCCAATGGATCTGGAAATGAAAGTCCAGCCTCCCAGAGTCTCAGAGTGAACCGCAAAGAGAGACCACTCACCAGAGGAGAGATTTTGGGAAATGTCAGGAATTCCTTGGCCAGGTGTCCCATGCATCGCAAGGAAAAGCCAGGAGGCTGTTCCTCTCATGGGCATGCTCAGCACTGCCCTGGCTGCTTCGGGACAAGCCTGCTGGAAAGAGAAAAAGATCACAGCTACCAGAGTGAGTGAAATTAGGTGTATGGTAAGGAAGAAGAGGGAGAAGGTGGATCGCTCATACCGCAGAGGAGGCAGAACAAAACTGAGGGCTGGTGAATCTGCAGTACTGTGAGAGAAGAATAAGGATGACAAAAGATCTGGCTATTATCTGGGGTGCGACTAGCACCTTATCCATCTAAATCTGAAGTTGTTTTAAATCATCTGCAACAGAAATTATTTGTGATGACATCAGACCATTAGGTCATTGCCCATTCATCACGAACTGGGGCTCACCCAAATTTCCATGCGTACTTAGGCCACCGGCCACTACAGTATAAATAACAAAAATTGCAGATCATTTTTGGCTTGGATACATTTCTTTCACTAATAAAACATTGAAATGAGTAACCTAGCACTGTTTTCCATGCACTAAACTGAGACTGACTGCACATTCATCCAGGTGCCCAATTTTTGCCCCCAGACTGAGCAGAAGTCAATAAATGAGCTACAGCCAACACATCAAGATTTAGAAGGGTTTCCAGGTACTTCTGATTTTGTGCTTCTGCCGATTTTGTCATTTCTTGACCTCAGCCCATGTGTCATGCTTTGCTGTGGATTTATTGAAGTCAGGAGTTCACAGCTTCAAGCGAGATTCAGAAGATAGTTTCTGGATGCCAGGGAGGTCAGAAATGAAGAAGTGGGACAGACACACCTTAAGGAAAGCACTTTCCTCCCCTCTCTGAAGAGCAAGCAGCTGCAGCTCTGAAAATCCTGTTCAGCAGCTTGGTCTCCTTAAAACGCCCCAGTCTCACTCTATTTTTGTGTTGTTGGTTTGTTTTTTTTTTTTCCCCAAAACTACTTTGCTGCATTTGGGAACCATTTTTTCCAGTGCTGTTCCACTGTTCCCAGCTACACAGCGCTGGAGGTGCAATGCCCTACCACCACCCCACCTGCTGAAGCACGAGCTCAGCTACTGGGGCACCATCAGCCCTTTCTAGGGATTTGAGGTTTTACAAATGACGAGGACAGACTTCCCCATGCGAGCTGTCTGAAGGAGCAGTGATGCATTTCCTACACTCGTCATGTGTGTTTTGGGTCTCCTTGATGTGACATTAACAGGGAGCAGGAGCAAAAGGTGAAGTTGTGAGGTCCATAATGACTGAAGTGAGAAACGGAGGAGCTCCGTTCCCCAGGACTCCATTGCTCCTGAGGCAGGCTGGCCTCCTGGTGCTGTGACAACTTCCCACCTTGGTTCAGCGGCACTCCAGTGCCCAGTTCCTCAGCAGGCTCCTTTGTACAAGTCTGCTGGGTCACAGCAGGGGCCCAGGCTGCCAGCAGTGCATAAGCACACCTAGCCAGAAGCCTGAGATGGGGATGCAGATTTAATGCCTTTTATTCTCTGTTGTTGAAAAAAAATTGTGATTTACTCACTACGTTCTTTCACTGTTAAAAGAAAGAGGAGCTTCTTGATACACAAGTAATACTGCTTTAATACAGTGACAGCGTTAAACCAGTGCAGCTCCCTCAGGATGGACACAGCTGCTGGATTCGAGGTGTTTATAGCACTGCCTTGCCGGGGGAATGAGCTATAACCACATAACAGACCTTTGCACCCCCCTTGGCAGCATCAGATCAAATTTCGGTTAGATAAACAAAAAGACTATCCAAAAATCCACCCCCAATCAAAATAATAATTAATGCCATGTAAGCGAGGTCTAAATTTCTGGCTGTCATGACAGAGACAGATGCATCCAGAGGATCCTCTTCAGACAGTCTGCAGTAGCTTAAAAAATAGGTCACTTGATGCATCTCAGTGGGCATTAATAGGCATAGCTAGTAAGGACCATTGACGAATTTAAGTACTTCACTGCTGAAGACACAGCCATGGTGTTCCTCAAGCCTGAACAGATGATATCTGGTCATCTGTCTCTTTGCCACTGTTGTCCATCTCCCCAGCTGGCTCATCATCAAGTTACCTTACAAGGGTTTTGTTTGCACAGTGCAGCTGTTGGGCAGGCACAGTTTCAGCAGAGGCGGTAAGGACCACAAAAGCAACTTGAATTCCTTCTTTGTCCCCTCCACGTCAAATCTGCAGATCAGCAAGGCTAGCACACGTGTAGAGGGAGTTTCTACTCCTCTACCACACATTGTAATTGGGAAGTCGGGTTACGTGTCTTTGACACTGTTCCCCAACATCTTTTTATGTCACTATCACCACAGTGCACTCTCAAATATAGGAAGGAGGGTGGAGAAGCCGTTTTTGCCTTATCAAACCAGCACACCTAGAGCACTGAAGTCTTTGGGGTTAAAATATGCAAAATAGCTTGTGTCGCTTACCACCAAACCTGCCTGAACACCAGCACTTCATTCCACAGATGCCCTTACTACATTTATCATTACTCCCTGCATCTCCTATCCTTAAAAGGACCAAAGAACCAGCTAGAAAACAGAGTACTTCAAAGATCAATCCATGTAAAGACGTTGAAGTTCTTCCTTGTAAAATTTCCTGTTAACTAACTGACAGTCCCTCTGTGCCGGAGCCTTTCAGCCAAGCACACTGAAGCAGTGTTGTATCAGTCAGGGTCTTTCTCCCACCCTCTTCTAAACCCTAAATGCAGTTTGGGAATTCGTGTTGGTAGAAACTCGTGCAGCCACTTTAGCTGACATTTTTCAGACAGCCGACTCACTGAGAGTCTACTCACTGCCGGGTATTTGGAGAGGGGAAGGTGAAATTAAATCCTGCTGACCACACGGCTCATCCCCAGCAAGGCAGGCGCTACCACATGTCTTGGTGATGGGAGACGTGCTAGAAAAATTCTGCCTCGCTTTCCTCAAACTACCACATGAAATACAGATCAGTTGTCACCCCGAAAACATGAAGTGTGAAAAACAAACTACCTAGGGAGAACCAAGCTCTCACTACTGACCACTAAATTATCTTGAACTAACTAGACTTTGGCTCCAGTCCAGCACAGCAACTCCTACATCCCCACCCTTGCCCTCATGGATCATTTAAGGTATTTTTTTGCAGCGTGCCTAAGACACAGCACCCCATGGCTTTTGGGATCCCCTTCAACTTCAAGTTGATTGTGTTTTCCAGGCTTCCCCCTTCATCTTTGTTCAGGATATAAGTATAGCCCTGCAAGGATAGAAGTGAGAAAATCATGCTGGTTTTACTGGTGTGTATTTCCCATCTTGATTCCAGAACAATTTGTTTCCTTGTCCAGCAGTTCCATTTAAGTTTCCGGGGTGGTGGGGGTGGGGACCAAAACACCAAACTACAAAAAAAACCTATCAAAAAATTCCACCAACAAACTTACAGGGATTTATACAAAAACAAGGCTGGAGAGGTTACTGTCTTCATTGTCTCCCCTAAGTGAAGTTCCGAGATTTAAAAAACAAGTACTTATTTAGCAAGAGAAAGTTTGTTTAGGTCTGAAGGTCTATTTTTGTATTTCTTCTCAAGGGAGCAGGGATTTTTGGAAAGCTCCTAAGTTGCATTTGGGGAAAAAAAAAAAAAAAATCATTTGGCTCATGTGTCCTTTTTTGAAGCATTTGACTGGAAGAGCAAAGCGTGGTGCTAACGCATAGTGCGAGGAGCAAAGGGGAGAGAACACACGCCAAGGTCACCTCCTCAGCAGTAGCAATGGCAAGCTTCACAGCAGTAATATAAAACCTCCCTCTGATACAAGATACCACTCACAGCTACTTTTTAAGAGCTATAAAAATCCAGAGCAGGCATACATTAATTAAAGAGTTCAGAGAGAAGCGCTATGTGTCAGTCTTGGCAACGGGTGACTGAAGGGCACGTAGTGCGTATGGAAGCAAAATGCCCAATGACAGAGTTAGCTAAAATATTTCAGTTTTTATCACCTCCAGGTTCGTCAGCGGGCAGCACAGATGGCTTGCAGCTGGGGAGCCAGTCAGCACACTTGTAAGGAAGCGATGTGACCTGTGTCATGAAGCAATGCATACCATAAGGAAGCGTTTCTTCATGACTAGCCAGAGTCTCCTTCGTTGACATTTAAGTCCATAACCTCCTGTCCCAGCTAGACTAGAAAGCAAACCACGAAAATCCCCCTCCTCTTCACCACAATATTTTTCTTATTTATCTCCTTGTCTCTCAGTTCTTTGTTTCCCCTAAGCTAAACAAACTCAGTTCTTCTGGGCTTTGCTCATAAGCCACATTTCCATGCTGGTGTCCCTTGCAGAGCACAGGACTCACCTTCCAGAGTGGCAGGTCCCGAGCGGAAGAGGCAGAGAGGAGGACAAGGACCCATCTGGGCTTCCCTCAGCTCCTTTCCCTCCATGTTTAGGGCAAGGCAGGCTGCGACGGTTGAGGTTATTACCCAAGTGCAAACCTGCTAGCTACAGCAATTTCTCTTCCCTGTCCCCTACTGCAGCCCATCATGAGAAATAAGCCTTCTCTATAAACCCACTGATGAGCCACAGCTGGCGGGAAAAACACACCCAACTACAGGCTGATGGCTAACAGGAAGTCTTTCTTTTTTTAACTGGTGATTATTCCAATTGAGTGAAATAAAGATAACCCACCTCCCATCTATCTACCTGTACTTACCCCACCTCCTTTGCCCAAAGTTGCAGCAGGACTTCTACACTGCCAGTAGCAAGAACACCCTCCATTATTTCACTACGCACTGGAAACGTTGACAGCAGTGGAGCAGAACTGGGGGGCATGGAGCTAATGGGGCCAGAGCCCAGTGGCATTAAGAGTCCTAATGCCCATTTTACAAGGCAGAGAAAAAGAAAAAAAAAGAGGGGAGGAGGGGGGTCTAATACTCAGCACCATCTAGTAGTTGTCACCTACAGCTATCATGCACAGAACATGCACTTGAAGGCCTGTTGAATTTTAAGCTTTCTCGCCCATAACCAATTTGCTAAGAGATGGGCAGTCTAGTCTGGTATTTTCCAGGGTTCTGTAAGGATTTCTTAAGTTCTAATCTTACAGCTTGGACTAACTCTTTTTCTAGTGTGGGGAAAATATCTGTAAAATGGAGCTGGTCTTTAAGACATCAGCACGGCTCTTTGAGATGTGCAGCTGAACAACATCTAGTATTGCTACCCATATGTCACAGGAGAACCGGAGGGGGAAAGAAGAGGGTGTAAATGCTTTTAAAACATACGGAAAGCATTATCTGAATAGCAGAAATCTGACATAAAACACATACTTATAGCTCAGATTTGGGGTCTCCGTAGCCCTTGCTAGACAAGTAGGGATAACAATTTTTTATTCACAGTGCATTGAAAGGAGTTCCCACTCATATTTTCATAACTTGCCACCAGCAGCCGGTCTCTCTGCTTTTATTTATGGCTAAAAGTCCTGGACAGAGTCAGGGCACAGAGGAAAAAGGGGAGAGCAACTGGCAGATCTCAGCTGATGCAAAGTACTGTTTGGCATTTTTCAAAGGACAATCAATTGGAAAGGACTTGCTGTTAATCAGTGTGAAACAGATACATGCCAGTTCCCCACAGAGCACACTACAATGTGAAACAGCTTCTTAGAGCAGCAGGTTTTCGTGGAGGGGGTTTGGACGGGCAGTTTTTCTCTTAAGCCTGCATTTCTGACAGCTGCCTAGTACCTTTTTCCCAGACTTGTCACATTTGTGCTGAGATATATAAATGTCTTCTCTCTGTTGCTCCTTAACCACTGCACAATCTTTTGATTTTTTAAGCAAAGAAAGATAGAAGCCATATTTTATATCAGCTATAGCTGAAGCTGGATATTTTCCTGTACAAGGAAATGGTTTCTTGTTATCTGAAGATGACATCTCTATTTTACAATAAAAGCCTCCATCCTCTTTTTTTTTTTTTCCAGTTCTTTACTCCCCCCATCTCAGAAACTGAACTTATCCAATAGCTTGCAAAGAAAAATAATAAAAGAAAGATGGTTTTGCTCTGTTTCCTGGCGACCAACACCACTGAGACCCCAGGTGGTATCACGCTGGCTAATTCAAGACAGAAACAAGCACCATGATAGTTAAGTGGGAAGAGAAGATGCAGCACTAACCTTGGTGCAGAAAATCCTTGCCGCAGCTGTCTGCTCTTCATGATGGAATTTACAGTGATAGAGGAATCTGTTTTGACTATAGGAAATTATGTTCCATGCGTGTTTATTTGGCTCTTTGGGGTTTTTTCCCTTACTAAGCTTAACCATGTTGTCTCTCTTGCATTACCCTCTCTACCCGTAAAAACATTTAACAAAACTCCCTTGATGCAGGGCTAATACAAGAGGGCACACTGTGGCTCCCTTAATAACACACAGAGAACGCTGGATACGTCTTCTTTGCACTTACCTCAAACTGCCTCTCCCTTTCTCCAGACCACTGTACCCCTGCGGGTGGGGAAAAGCCCTTATGCCAGTAACACAGCACTATGTAGAAATGAGAGAAAGGGCTTTAAAATGCCCCTTATTCCCACAGAACATCAAGGGGATGACAGTTTGTGTCAGGCTGTGGGAATGAAGAAGGCAGTACAGGTCTGGACTACTGTGGATGCCTGAAGGAAGGAGGAGATCAAGGAGCAGCGATGGGAACTGACCTACTGGTTTAGACTGGAGGTGCCTCTAAATCAGTACAGAACACTGCACACTGGCGAGGGCTCCTGGCAACTCCTTATTACAGAAGCTCCATCTGGACGTGCAAAAGGCCCGGTTCCTCAAAGGCATTTAGGCACAGGGCCAGGGCAACGAGGTACTTCTCAAAGCTTTGAGAACCACGTTGCCTTCACTGAAAAAACCCCACCAAAACCATATAACAGATAGTGCGGAGTTCAGATACTCCCCAGGGAGCCAGAGCAATAGAAATGCAACCAGAAGATAGCTTCCCATCCCTGCCATCAGCGAATACCAAACAGAGAAAAATGTAAGAAGCCCACGGGCATATGTTGTCTTCAGTCCTGTCAGTCATCGATGTGACAGCTGGGACCTTTAAAGACTGTCAAAGGAGGGAAACCAAGGCACTCCAAATGCCAAGTCTGTCAGCAGCATAATTAACATGTCATGTAAGGTCTGCTCAGAAATGCAGCACTTACTGCACCTCCAACTGCCAGACTATCAAAAACGCTGCTCAGCTAATAATCCCTGCACATTGCAATAACGTCTAAGTTACTACAAAGCCAAGAAAAAGGCAAACTGTAGTGTTTGGGAAGACAGAAATCAGTTTGTTGCCCATAGGGGAAGTCAAGCTAACCTACTGCAGGCTGGTTGGTACTCCCACTCCAGAGGGGTGTCGCTGGAAACATGTACCCAGTCGTATTCTTAGAAAAGCACACCTATTTCACGTGGGCAAAACACCTGAAACAAAAACAATGGAGGCAAGTTCTGCAGGGAATTCATAAACCAAGACAGGTTTGGGGACCTCAGCAGCTGGAGCGTGCTCCCGACTAACCTGCAAGAACCAGTATGAGACAGGTGGCATCAAGCACCAGGTAAAAGGGAAAATTTCTCTCCCCCATCCCTGGCAGTGTATCTTGGGCAAATTTACAATCGTAAAGTGACAAGCAATGGAATGAAAAATCCCATGTGAAAGCCAGCCCACACAGAGAGGCATGGCAATTCTCTCCCTTTGCAGGCAAAATGGATGCGCATGGTTGAGTGCAAGAGGGTCCTAGTATAGGTAAGATACTTAGGGCAAGCTAGACAGATTTTGCTCAACCCGAACATTCAAGTTTTTATTTAAAAAAAGGTAGATCTGTAGCCATCACGATTGACCAACATGACCAGGCCAAGGACATCACCTGAATCCACTGAGAGCCTCAGAACAACAATTCAAGTCTACCTGAGCAAACTTGCTATTGCATTGCTTAGAAGTAGAATATTGCTGCCAGCACGGGCTCTTCCACGGCTGATCTCTGACAGACAGATCAGGGAAAGCACTGAAAAGGGAAACTCAAAGGATGAGGTCCAGCTGTTACTTTAAGGAATGATGTACTCACAAGGACAGAGTGAGACACAGGGAAAAGAGAAAAAGCAGGCATGTGAAAAACAAAAAAAGAGCTTCAGTAGTGCTAAGTCTGGTAAAAGCAAATTTTTACTGAATGTAACAATTAGCGATGAAGACACACACCCAAGCTTTATCTACAGGCTGGCAGAAAATTTAAAATGGTAATCATATAAAAATAATCTATTTCTGCATAATAAATATACCGCTTCCCCTCTTCTTTCAGGTTGACTTAAAATGATGCAAGTTAAGGATGTCTTACAAACAACAAAGAATCTTAGTTAAGAAAATATTTATGAAGTTTTCCTTGCAAATATCTATTTCTGAACAAGCGATTTGGAAAACAAAACAAAACCACAAAACCCTTCAATGATACCACTGACTCCTTAAATTTAGAGGACCTGTAGTCCAATTCTTGTCTCAACATCATTGTCTTGTCTCAACAAACAGAAAAGACAGCAGCCCAGTGGTGAGCCTATCAGTTCCATTAAACAAGGACAGCTTTATCAAGAGTCCCTGCATCAGAACAAAGGGAGAAAAAACAAAACCGAATGAAGAAGTGAGATGGGCACCTCATACTCCTGATTGTTGAAAAGGAGTTTCTGAGCCATGCAAAGAGCTCTTGCCACCCTGATCAGATGGCACTAAAGATAGGAGATAGCACTATCTGAACACATGCTCAAAATGCTTTGGAGAGAAGTAGTTATATCAAACTACCGCTGTAGACAGCAGATCCTTGCTGAGATTACAATCAGCTGTGTGAATGCGCACAGAGACAGAACACATTTGGCTAGATCAGTTTTTGTTAAGACCTGTCAGTGGTACAGGAAAGGAATAAAACTGCCCATATAATGAAAATGGTCTCATTTGCAGCTCTGTGATAAGTAGTATTTATCATGAAACTTTGATTCCTTGTGCTCCAGCTGCTACTGCAGCTCCTCTGGGATGGCATTAACATACCATTTCTCCATGGCTCCTACTTATCTCAAGCAGTCTCTGCTAGAAACAGGTTTTTCACCCCTGGCCTGTGAAATTTCTTGAATTATCTCATAAGGGAGAGTTTCAGCCACAACCACAGCAGGTCCACAATTCTGCCCAAATGTTGTAATAAAATATGGGTCAACTGTGCTATATGCAGTAGTGTGAAGTATGACTTCAGGGTTTTACTGAAACTTCTTTAGAGACCTACAAAAGTTGAGCGCAGCTTCATCATTCAGGAGAAGCACACTCACACAATCAAAATAATCAAAAGTGATTTCGCAGAAAGGGGTACGTATTTTTAAAAAGTTCTATTTGACTAAGGTCTAGCACCAGGCAAAACCTACAAATATTTAAGAAAGTCAGACAGCAGCACATTTTAAAAAACAACAGTAATAGTTAGCACACACTAGCTTATATTTCAAAGCATTTTACAAAAACATTAATTAATTAAGCCTCACAACACCCTTGTGAGATAGGTAAGTATTATTAGTCCCATTTTAGAGACAGGGAAACAGGCATAGAATATGACCTGCTTACCACCACACACGTCAAAATCCAGGAACAGAACACCAGATTTTCCAGTTTTCTGCCACATGTGGTCTGACCTCTTAAAAGATGCTGGTATTTAAATAAAATTTGTTTCCTCTCATCCCTTTTAAGACACCTGACCCCATTTCAGTCTGATATGAAAACATAACCACCAAGAGCTATTCATGATAAACAAGTGGAAGTAAGACATAACATTTTGTATAGACTGGGTGTTGCTGGAAGCTGTTTAAGAAAAGACTTCACATGGGTGGTTCCATACCGCCAGAGTCAAAGAGTGTTTCTTCCCATCAGGGACCTGCCACCAGGAAACTCACTGAGGTCTATATGCAATGCTGACACATAGCTCAGAATCTGCAAAAAAGGTAAAGTTTCTTTGCCACTTCCAAACAAGGAATCTCTCTCTGGCAGGGAGTCTTCTCTGAGAAGAACTCGTTAAGTACAACTGCACTGAATGCAGACTTTTATCAGCAGACTCTCAAGGTACAGCTAAAGGCGCAGATGTATCTGTTGGAAAACTTGGAAATGTTTATATATTGTGCTCTGTGTTAAAAGAGATGGTCTGGAGGCATCGGCCACCCTGGGGGGTAGAAAATAACTCTCAATCATCACTTTGAGAAGGCAAGTTCCCTTAGCATATCACTCTTACACTGAACTAGCCCGTGACAGACTAGGATTAAAAATTCCAAACCACCTTGTCTTGGTTTCAGCTGGGATAGGGTTGACTTTCTTACTAGCAGCTGGTATAGTGCTATGTTTTGGATTTGGGATAAAAACAGTGTTGGTAAAACACTGATGTTTTCAGTTGTTGCTAAGCAGTCAAGACCTTTTCTGGTCCTCTCACCGCCTCACCAGCAAGCACGCTGGGAGTGCACAAAAAGTTGGGAGGAGACACAGCTGGGACAGCTGACCCCAACTGACCAAAGGGATATTCCATACCATATGACGCCATGCTCAGGAACATAAAGCTCGGAGAAGAAGGAAGGGGGGAACATTTGCAGTGATGGTGTTTGTCTTCCCAAGTAACTGTTACACATGATGGAGCCCTGCTTTCCTAGAGATGGCTGAACACCTGCCTGCCAATGGGAAGCAGTGAACGAATTCCTTGTTTTGCTTTGCTTGTGTGCGTGGCTTTTGGTCTACATACTAAACCGTCTTTATCTCAACCCATGAGGTTTTTTTTCCCCCCTCACTTTCACCCTTCTGATTCTCTCCCCCATCCCAACTGGGGGAACTGAGCAAGTGGCTGCGTGGTCCTAGTTGCTGGCTGGGGTTAAACCACGACACATCTGAAAATTCAAGTCAGATTCAACGGATTTAACTCTATAAAATGCCATATCTGGCAGATCCACTGCTGCCTGTTTGCAAACTCAGGCCCAGATGTTAGTGGAGACATAGAAATAAAAAGTCCTTCCACCTTCAGTTACATATGTCCATTAGACACTAGATAGAGTCCAGGAAGTTAGTTTCACGACAGCTCGATCTGAAGATCCTCCCCATACTTTCGGATCAGCTTCAGGTGGTTATGGTCCACTGACCATTGCTCTGGGAGGTGCTTGGGCTGCATGCTGTCCAAGAAATGCTGCCGCCAGCGTCTCTCCAACTGCATAAGGGAGCGCAGTCCTCCTTTAGCAAAACACTGCACCACCTTCAGTCCATGTGGCATGTAGCTCTCATTGCAGATCCTGTCAG
Organism: Burhinus oedicnemus; assembly: GCA_008921705.1. Taxonomy (NCBI): domain Eukaryota; kingdom Metazoa; phylum Chordata; class Aves; order Charadriiformes; family Burhinidae; genus Burhinus; species Burhinus oedicnemus. The sequence continues at coordinate 164,166 of VFFE01005256.1, forward strand.
GACACAAGCAGAGTTTATTTTCAACAAGCCCACTGTCAAGAGTCCTGACCTGTCTACAATGAACAGTAAGACACTGAAGATACTTTCAGCTGCAGAGTCTAATTACAGACACATGGTAAGCTAACCAGGAGGGAGAAGTTTTAAGCTTTGCTTCAATGCCAAATGGCTTTCTGAAACACAGTTATACTGGGAAGCTGGTTTCTTTGATCTGAGAAAGTGTTCTTCTTTTACAGCAATACTAAACAAGCTTCTCAAGGTCCATTACAAGCTCCTCAGGAGAAAAACTGCAAATTTCTCAAGGCAAGAACCGTATGACACTCCAGAGCCCTGATCCTGCCACTGAATTCCCTGCCTGGATAGGTTCCAAGTTATAACATTGGCACATTACAAACAACAGCGAGCATAACAAGGAGAAAATACTGACTTCAGGCAGAGACCAGATACTAGTTAAGAGAAGATACTTGGGGAAGCTTTGAGAAAGAGGAAGAGAGGAGACTTCCAATATGATTGTCTTTCAGTCTCCCTCCCTGATCTGTCCTTCAAAGGTATAAAATAGCAGAGGAAGATGGAGAACAAGAACAGATGGCGACTGCTGGAAGAGAAAGGGAAAGAGGGGAAGAAACAAGAGCTGCAGTTCACAAACCACTGCTGGGTTGAGGGGAGAAGGGGGTAAACAAAAACACAGTAAGAAACACAGAGTGCACTTGTCTGCTCAGAGCCTTAGCACAAACAATTATCTTCTTCCTATCCTTGCTTTCTAGTTAAATGTATCAAAATAGTATAAATCCAGACCTTGCAGGCTTGTACAAGTGATAAAGTTATGCTTTTAGAGGCTCATTTTTCCTGTGCAGACCAACTCCTAGTAGTCTCAAATTCAGACACTCCTTAACTTGACACCGTTGTTTTAGGGAAGATAAATCAATATCCCAGGGAGACCAGCAATGGGTTTTGTCTTATTTTCACTAAAAATCTTTGAGGGTTGGGGGGGGAAGTCAGCATGTGTGATCCTCAGCTCTGCAAATCCTGCTGGATTTTCTTTTATTTTGCTGCAGTGGGCTTGTTATACCTGGTTTCCAGATCAGCTGCTTCCTGGAGCATCTCTGGGGTGACTGTCTCCGTGTTAAAGTAGTCCTTGATGCTTTGCAGAAGTTCTGCCCTGCGGGGATCAGGCAGGCTGTCTGCATTCAGCAGGGCGCGGGCCCCTGAGCGCACTTGCCTGCGCAGAGGGTCCTCCAGCAGACGCACACCTTCCTCAGAGCCGATGGGGGCACTAAACTCCTCAGCCAGCTGCTGCTTGAGATGGTTGTCATAGTAATTGGAGATGGCATGGCAGGACGTGCAGAGTAGGAGCACATCGTGGGAGTTGTGGTCCTTCATCTGGATGGGGAAGTGTCTTCGGTATTCATGAGGAACAATGTTCTTCCTAGGGAAAACAAACCAGCCATCTCATTACATTTGCCTGGGGCTGCTACTCTCCAGTTCCTCCTCTTCCTGGCCCACAAAAGGTCAACTAATACTAAAAGTCCAGGGAAAAAAAAAAGATCAGCAGGGTCAAGACCCTCAGTGCAGCAACAGGTTCTGCAGCTTCTTTTAATTTGTACTTCTCTCTGCAGGTTTTCTGCGTTTCTCTTTTTTTCCCTTTCCAAAAATTCATCGCTTTCAATTAAAGAAAAAAAAAAGTGATTTATAGTGTAAAAAATAAAAATAAAAATGCACTATGAGAAGCACACCTCTCAGCTAAACAACAGCAGCTGCAAAGACAAAAATCTCACCCTTTGTGACCTCATGGGCTTCAGGATCACCTAAACCTTTCAAAAATACAAGGATTAAGCAGTGGAAGGAATAGTACAGCTATTTTCAGAGGGGGATGCCATCAGAACAGCGTGTGTTGGCATACTGCTGCCCCCTGTCATTCAAATTGCAGCACATATGTGTTCCATATGCTTTGTTCTCTCCAAGGACAGATACCTCCTGCCTCTGTAAGAAGAGGGAAGGCTGGCCTGTTCAGCGTCAAACTTACCCAGACACATACGACTACAGAGCATTCAAATAGCGATAGCCCATCCAGGATGTGAACAAGCATGATGTTTCAGGCCACTACCCAAGCTTTTGAATGCCAAACTAGATGCAGACCTCAGTCCTGTTTTAAAAGATGCGTTTTTCTCTTATCCCACTAAACAACTCACCGTATATAGGACTCTCGCTTGCCACATACAACACACAGGTTCTCTTTGACTGTCAGATAATAATCAACTTGAGACTCCGGACGTCCTGAAGGCTCAAACCGCAGCTTCACAACAAATGGGTCTGTGCTAACTAGCTCTGAAAGGGTAAAGGCAAACAGAGAATATTCAAGACTAATTTGTATTTGAGAGCTGAAATAACAATGCTCAAACACAGAAGTCATTCTAGTGAATACCCAACAGTACTTCCAATAAGAAAGGATACAAAAAATTCATGCCCAGTTACCTAAGAAACAAGGCAAAATCCCCAAAAGAGATGTATTTCAAATACCAACAGGAAAATTGATATGCTTACCTCCAATCCCCTTGTCCAGATACCACTGAGCCTTCTTGCGATCACAAGTACACAGGGGCTGTCCATCTGGTGCATGAAGGAAGCAGTTGTCATACAGTGGAGATTTTCTATGAAACAAGGGCAGCATTACAGCAACCATAATAGCATGCCAAAAAAATAGAGCTCTCTATAGCCATGCATTCCACACCGCAATTCATGCGGCCTCCTCCAAATCACAGGAACGCCCCTAAACACACACTTCAGGCTGCTGAGCACTGCACAGGCTGCTGCTAAGGGAAGCAGAACATCTAAAACTTACCTGGGGTTCACCAGCTGACTGTAAGGTACCTTTGCTCTCCTGCTGCCAATAGAATTGTAACTCTGAATCCTACTTTTCAAGAGATGCCATCAATGATGACAGCATTTTAAAAAACAAATTATATTCAAAACCAAAAGAGAATTGAAGTCAAGAAGGACGATGAGCTAAGAGTAAGCTAAAAGAGAGTGTAAACTTATAGGCAAAGCAATTTCAAGGATCAGCTGCCTAAGCCTGTATTTTAATGTTTTATTAAGATGACTCTTCTAAAACTTAGTGTGAACAGTAATTACTTCATTCATCCAAGAGAAATATACAAAAAAGCTCTTCGAGCAACGGGAACCCAAACACCTGAGTTCATGGGAACAACAAAGCTGACCCGAGGCCCTCTGAAACACATGCACTTAACCTTAGTCAGTGGCAAAAAGTCCAGCTCTGGTGTTTGTGGCAGTGTGTGGAAGGGCTCTGTTTTGCAGAAAACACTTCCTTACTCTGTCAACCTCCTTCAAACAGAACTGAACAGCAGAGCAGGCTGAGCTTGGGGAGCACCTGGGAGGAACTGGCCAGGGATTCAGACAGGTCACAATACACTGTGGAAAAGTTTCCTTTCTTTCCAGCAAGATCATACAAGTAAGTACTTAGCAGAGCTCTACCAGCGAAAAAGGTTGATTCACAGGCTATTTCTTCACAGAAGGGGGGGAAAATGCAGCAAAATAATAATGATACAGGAGGTCTCCTTCCACTGAGCATCAGCAGTTCAGCTCAACCACCATGATAATTTGAGTACTTCCCAATTCTAAATGAATAAACATTAAAACTACGCAGGCTTACAGAAAGGAAGAATGGAAAAGGACTTTTGAAATCACATCCAGTCTTATTACAGACCACAGCCAGACTGCTGGAGATACTGTAAAAAACAGTGAGTCTACAGATCTCTCATGAAGTTAAGCACAGTTAAAAACAATAAATAAATAAACAAGCAACCATGGGGAGATCTCAATTTAGCTTGGAATGCAATTTTGTTTAAATTTTAACCCTCCCATGAGGTGCAGTTCTTCTGTTTTGTATGGCACAGGCTCCAACTGAAAAAAAAATACATCTGAAGAGACTTGCTGTGTACAACACGATACCATTAATAACTGCTAATGAAATCAATAATATTGACTGCATTAAAATGTCTTCATTACCAATCTAATAAACTTGAAAAGGATAAAACAAATACTAAAATAACTGGTTTTCTTTCCAAATGGTAACTACAGACAATTTTAGTTCCTACATCCATGTGATTAATTTTATGAAATTGCATCTGAACAAAACCAAACATACTAGCTCGCCACGTATTCCACTGCATTGAGCTTAAAAAGACTTCTCTCATTTCTTTTAATTGAAAAAAACCTGAACTTTCACTAGCAAAGGACCGTAAGAATTTAGGATTTGCTCCACAAAAATCACCTGTGGGACAGGGATCCTGAAACCAGCAGTATCTTCCTCTGTAAGGCCAAAGTAGTACCGTTCCCTCCTCTCTCTCCCTGGCCAATGCAGAAGTGCAGTGCTTTGATGCTCCCATAGGCGTTCCTTCCTGTGCCCTCTGGCACCTCGCATAACGTGTCTTCTCACCCCTCCCAACCTTAGCTTTCATTTCTGCTCAGCACCCTGACATCTCTGTGGTGACAGTGACCTGCGGCAGCACTGTACCAACAGCAGTCTACAAGGCAGATCCCTCTGACAAGACAAGCTCTATGCAGTTCCCACCTTTTTCCTGGAGGAGACAGGGCACAGCTGTTCGGGCAGTAAATGCCACCCAGACGGCCAACTGCCTCCTGCTGGTCTCTGCTCTCCAGCTAATGCTCCTCCATAGGAGAAGGAAAGGCAAAAGCTGAAGACAACCTGCTCGTGATCCAAGCACTGCCCCCACTTTCAGTACCACCTAGAGGGAAATGGGGAAAACATAAACAGGATCTGGCTCCCACGACCATTGGGTCCTGTGTTTCCTTTCCTAGGTCATATTATCCACTTTGTTCAATGAGTAGAGTATAAGACATCACTCAAAGTTTTCCATCTGCAGCACAAGGAGTAAAACATGCTCATAGACTTACCGTGCAGAATATCCCATGCCCAGAGGCTTTCGCTTGTGCCTCCTCGGATCTCTCACTTGCTGACTGCCAGAGGGCTGGCTATTCACTGAAGACTTCCGATTCTTTGTTTTCTGAGGGGAGCGTCCCTCTCCACTCTTCTCCTCTCCTGTGCTGCCACTCCTTCTTCCTCTAAATGGGATATCCATCAAGCCCCGGCATTTTCCCAGTGCTTTTTCCCACGCAGCGACAGAGCTTTCACCTTCAGATGTAGCAGAGAGGCTGGCAAACCCCAGCAAATGGAGGAACAGAGCCACTGAGACCTGCGCATCCCTAGCAGCATAGAGAACCTGCAGAAAAGCATAGGCATCAAGATACTGACAAATAGCAAACACTCAAACACTACATTATCAGTCTTTAACACTAGGTACAGTAAAGCCAGAAGTTGGATTTATTTCCTTTTGACTTTCACGCAAGGTTCTGGCAGTTGAGTGACACTTCCATAACATCACCACACCCCAGGTTTTTAGGCTCAGTCAGATTTGAAATACTCACTAGTGCCCTCAGGAACTGCAAGCGGCTGAAAAAACCTCAGGTCAGTCAGGCCTTAAACACCCTCCCACCCCATCAAGCCCTCCCTAACTATAAAAAAGCTCCCTTTTGATACACTGTCTACGAATATTCAGTGTGGTTATTTATCCTGTCACTCCCTCTACCGGTCACTGATTTTGTAGACATCTGCAGCATGACTGTAAAGAAAGTGAGCAATCAGGGACAACAATGGTCTAAAGATGGTGAACAAGGCTTCCAGGGTCTCATTTTAATATTGCACTGAATGCTATAGATTGGAGGGAAAAAAATAATAAAAAGCTGAGGGTTTGGGTGCACAAACACTTCTTCAAGGGATCTTGCCTTATAGATCTTTCAGGACTAAAGGAAAATACGGGCCAAGAATCCAGGGAAAACAGCAGAAAATTACCTTCACGGAAAAGGAGGGAAATGCAGGCACAGAGTCTGAAATTAACTTCAGACCACAGCCACACAAAAGATTCTGAGGCAGAACTTGAAGAAGGCTCAGATCTCCCTATTGTAATGCCTCTTCTCTACCAAGAAGGTTGCTTTTCCTCCCGAAACACTAAGTTGAAGTGGAAGACACACCTGATCTTGTGTCAGTTCTTCTGCCTCCCAGTTGCTGCAACGCACATGAGGAGACTTGTCAAGTGGGCAGTTGAGGACTTTTTCAGCTAAAGATTTCAGGCTAAGGCAGTTGTGAAGCAGATCCTTCCTTTAGTTTAACAAAGAAAGTGAAACAAACATATTAAAAATGAAACTATATACTCATGCAAATTTGGATGGCCTCACACACCCTGAACCTGCCAGAACACAATGCACATGATGCATGAATCCCACTTGAACAGCACACAGCTGCCTGCCAGCTTTACAGGCCCTCTCCCTCCCCTCTGCTAAATTGTCCTTTCTAGATTTAGTAATTATCTAGTGCCTGCAATATGCAAAATAGGCAAGGCTAGGATTGATAACATTTAAGGCTGACGTGTTTGGCTCTGAACTACACACTTCTGAACTACAGAGGTCTATCACAGAGTGATGGACTGCCTGCCGCAGGGATTCATGAGGACCATGAGAGCCAGGAATGACTCAGAGGAATCCTGGCCACTAGAGACAATCAGTCCATCCTCATTGATAAAAAAGCCCCATCAGGTCAACAAATCCATGCCTCAGATCACTAACAACACATCCAGGCATACATATACCATACATGAAGAATATTCCCAAGTAAAACACTGTATTTTAGGAATAATGAAGAATGATAAAATGACATCATAATTGTAACCTTTTAATTGTTATTAGAAAATTAGAGATGGTGTATTTTAGTAATTTTTCAAGAAATTCTGTAATTCCACAGTTCCATTTACATGTCCCAGGCACATTTACTCCATACTTCTAGACAGTGTATTCAAACATCTGCTGACATGGCAATCACTCTCACTGTCTTACATCACTGTGCCTGGACTTCTTACAAGCTGAAGCATGATACTCAGAAAAGTCCATATGGCTATTGCATGAGAAGACTAACAAGACACAATCAGCATATGAAATCTTCACGAAGATTTCATTTCCATTAAGACCATAGAACAGAAGCATGACATGTTCTTGGGCTGCAGCTGTCAATGCCCATGCTCTAAAACCACTCTGAGAACTCCAGACCAACCTGCCTTGTATCATTCAGCATATCCAAATCACTTTTAAAGTATTTCCAACTCAAATGATGCCTCAAACAGAGCTGCCTCTGTCTTCAGACACTCACCGCTGTCTCATGGCTAAATATCGGAGATCCACGCTGCCTTTGACTGGAAGACCATAATCATGAAGTAACTTGCAAGCATCTTCCCAGCATCCTACCCCAACTTTCAACACAGCACTATCTGCCATGATGTCCACCAGGGTCTTTGGGATAGTCTGTCCACTGGCAACAAGCCTGGGCAACCGAACAAGAATGCAGAGACCGCCGGAAGAAGCCATCTGTAGGAGGGATACAGGATTTGCTTTTCCCTCCACGGATACCTGAAATAAAGACAAAAATCAGAATCTGGGTTACAGAATTATTAGCAATACTGGAGCGGGAACAAATTGCAAAAGAGGCCACTGAAGACAGGAAATACCTATCAGTTTATGCAGTAAAATTTTAGACACGTGTAACAATACCGACTGTAAATTATGTGATCTGTTTCACAGTATTACTATCCCCCAGCTACTTCTTGCCACACTCCTACCAGAGACAGTTTCCTCCTTTCACCCTTCCCCCTCATAGCTGAGCTGGTAGAAGAAATCAGACACATCTCTTAATCCACAGCAGCACAAAGCCACCCACTATGTAAATTTTATGGCAAACACATTGTTTAATTGTGGCTTATACTAATGACTGTGAAGTGAGTAAATTTCCAGCCAAAATAATGGCAAAGCCAGGCTTTATAAATGACTCAAAGCCTGTTTTGAGAGTTCACACAGGCAAACTTACAAGAGGAAAAGGAACTTTGCTTTCTGGTAGTCCCAGTGAGTTATATCTACCTATCAGTATTATCCTCCTTTTTAGGTTGAGTAATTTTTTCTTAAGTATGTAGCTGCATTTAAAACAGCATAAACCCAAGCTACTTCTAGTAGATCATGTTTAAAGAGATATTATACAAAACACATAATACTATATTCAGCCATACAAGTATCACTATGTTTAGTACAGTCGATTTATCACAGGAGTTCAGCAAACAAGTACACCTAGTGAATTAAAAACTTACAGTCAGCACACTTAAATGTGAGAACAATCAAAATTAGTGGCTGCTTCACTGCTGTCATGACAGATAATCACACAGGCAGTTTCAATAGTCAGTCCTGTTGTACCCATTCAAGCAAAGGAATCGCTCCTACCCAGATGATTTCCCATCGCAATTTGCAATCTAAAGGAGAGGTGTTTCTTGATCACTCACCCACTCACAATCAACTCCAAGCACTGGCCACTTCTCCAGCTCCTTCTTCAGCAAAGGTTCAACATGATCCCACTCCTCCTGCTCTGAAACTATCACTATGTCTGCACCAAGGGTCCTCTCTACCCAGGAAAAGGTGGGAGATCTGAAGAAGGAAAGCACCTCCTTATCCTCTGCCTTAATCACTTTCTCATCTCCTGAGTTTATAACTGCTTCCTCTCGCTGACTACTACAGCATGCTTTTCCTTTCCGACGCTGGGTTGCTTTCCACAAAACCAGGCCCCCCACTGCAACACCCAGGAGGGTCGCCAAAGTAATCGTCACTGCTGCTTGCTTGGGCATTTTTTTATCCCCCTTTTCCCCCCTTCACTTCACCCACTCAAAACGGCATTGTAGGATTTTATCATGGCCTGCAAAGAAAAAGGAGAGAGGTGGAAATTAAAGACAACTTAATTAAATGTGTTTAGAGGTATTAAATACACCCACTGGTATCATAACAAGGTTCTAACCCCAACGTGCGATCCTGACAGAAAGGGGATTGGGTCTCATTTTGGTAGACTGGGGGTCAGGGAACGGACTGCTGCAGTTGTGGACTGGGCAGTAACAGGAGAGTGAATGCTGCTGTTGATCACAGCACCAGAAGCCTTACAGGGAATCCGCTGATTGATACCTATACAACGAGGTGCTTCACAGACTCTCATATTTAAAAAAAAAATAAAACAGTCAGGGCTAGTCTCAATGTCTTTTTGCTTAGTTTGGAACCAGATCACCCTAAACAAGGGCAAAACAACATTACTGCAGAATAAGCATGTCCATTCATGCATTATTAAATAATAGGCATTGTCCGTTACATTCACATCCATACTAAGGTCAAATGGCTCTTCAGGCATTGAAAAGACCTAAAGAAGCAGCATCTATTTATAACGTCGTGTTCCCTCTATCACACAAAAGCTTAGCTCCCCTTCAGTGAGCGGACATCAATGCTGCCCCTGCATCCCCAGCTCCCCAACCCACCAGGTTATTTTTAAAGGTTTGCCCTCATGTGCTCTTCGCAGGAGCGGTGGTGCCGGTGCTCCTGCAGCCCTGCCCAACCGACAGCCGCACTCGGAGCGCGGGCACAGCCACCTGCCTCAGCGCTTGTGAAGCGGCAGGTAGTTTGCTCTCGCTTCTTAAACTGAGCGAGAGGACCGAAAGCAACGAGGGCCACCCTCACCTATGGCCTCTGCCCCCGGTCCAGCAGCTGCTGCCTCTTTGGGAACCGGGGGATGCAGGCGCAGGCAAGCCGGCTTGTGTAGATCCCCCCCCATTCCCGCCCCGGCAGGAGAAGCCCCGACGAGACAAACCGGCTCGGGCTCGGGCTCAGCCCCAGCGCGGGGGCGCCAGCCGGGCCGAGGAGGCCCAGGCCGCCGACCAGCAGGAAGCAGCGGTGCGCCCCGGGCCGAGGGCGACGTGCGGGGGCAGGCCGGGGGCCCCCCCGGAGAGAGCAGAGGGCGCTCGCTCTGGCCCGCCCCGGAGGGATGGGGGTAGGTGGGGGCGGGCCGCAGCGCCCCTTAGCACCAGAGCGAAGGCACTGCCCGTTTTAGGCTTTCCCGGGAAGAGGCCCGGGGTACCGCCCCCGTGGGGAGCCGGGCAAGCGGGAGGCGCCGAGGGCCCGGCCGGGGAGGCCGCGGGCCCACCGGCCTGCGCAGCTGGGGCACTTGCCGGCCCGGCGCGGCCCGCCCCCGGGATGCGCGCAGCAACCTCTCCCCTTCCCTCCCGGCCCCTGCCGCAGGCGGCGGGCCCGACCCACAGGCGCCCCACCGGGGCGCCCCCCTGCCCACCCGCTACCTGCCTCTCCGCGGAACGGCTGTCTCCGGCGACAGGAACGCCCCGCGGGGTAGTCGCCTGGCACACCGGGAGGCTTAGAGTGGCGGACGCTTCCTCTTTCCCGGCGGTGCGAGCGGGCGGTGGGCGCCGCCATGTTGTACGGCAGCTGCTAGTAGGGCGGCTGAGGCGGGGCGGCTCTCGGTACCGGCGCGGCCTGCGGCTTCGGGGCCTCCGCAGAAGGCGTCTGCTGCTACCTCTGCCACTTCAGCTCGTACCCGCTAATTGTTTGCAATTAGGAAGGCTTGATGAGCAAGCTGTAGCCGGGTTGTGGAAGCGCCCCGCACCCGCAGAGCGCCGTGAAGCGGACGGGCGAAATGGAGGTCCCGCGGGGCAGGCAGCCGGGTCGCCTGTGAGGGGCGGCCGCGCTGCCCAGGGTCTCAGGCGGGAGCGGAGCACTGCGGGGCAGCCAGGGCCCTCTGGCCCGGGCAAGCGAAGCAGCAGCCAGGGAACAGCGGCAGCAGGGAGAAAGGAAGGTAAAGAACAAAAGCAGACCAGAAAATACAAAGCAAATTGTAGCCGTCTCCAAAGTGGTAAACTGGAAGAAAACAAAGAGGGGGGAAAATCAAGTGGAAAGGATTAAGAGTTTAACAGAGGAATAATTATGGCAAAGCTCGTGTGTGAGGAACAAGTATGAACGTAAGAACCATGACACCACAACACACGGACAATAACAGCCAGCTGCCTTGTTCATAGAATGGTTTAGGTTGGAAGGGATCTTAAAGATCACCAGTTCCAACCCCCCTGCCATGAGCAAGGAGACCTCCCACTAGACCAGGTTGCTCAAAGACCCATCTAACCTGGCCTTGAACACTTCCAGGGATGGGGCCTCCACAACTTCCCTGGGCAACCTGTTCAAGTGCCTCACCACCCTCAGAGTGAAAAATTTCTTCCTGATACCTAGTCTAAATCTACCCTCTTTCAGTTTAAAGCCATTACCCCTCATCCTGTCACTACAGTCCCTGATAAAGAGTCCCTCTCCATCTTTCCTGTAGGCCCGCTTTCAGATACTGGAAGGCTGCTATAAGGTCTCCCCGGAGCCTTCTCTTCTCCAGGCTGAACAACCCCAACAACCCCAACTCAGCCTGTCCTCATAGCAGAGGTGCTCCAGCCCTCTGATCATCTTCATGGCCCTCCTCTGAACCCGTTCCAACAGGTCCACATCCTTCTTGTGCTGGGGGCTCCAGAGCTGGATGCAGTGCTCCAGGTGGGTTCTCACCAGAGCGGAGTAGAGGGGCAGAATCACCTCCCTCGACCTGCTGGCCACACCTCTTTTGATGTGGCCCAGGTTCAGGGTTATCATCATCAAGTCTTGAGGCCAAGATTGTCAAAAAGCAAACAAGTTTCCAGCCCAAATTCCACTGCAACTGAAAGGGATCTGAGCACCTTATCTCTTCCAATTCCTTTGCAATTCCCAATATTTCCCAGTTTTTGTGCTGTTAGAATCCCAGCTAGGTGCACCTGTTTGAAGGAGACACTGAAACCACAGGAAATACTGCTTTAAATTGCTTTGACAATTTGACAGTCAGTGTCAAATTTCATTTTGTTTTAACTTTGCCACTTGTAATGTGATCATCTGTGTAGGAGGATCTCCCTAGAAGAGACTTGGCATTTAGCAGACAAATTGTCCAAGGAGTGCAACACAGCAGCTAATGGCTGTCATCAGGGAACATCTCTATAGAAGCACTATTTTTCTGTCTATAGGTGAATGCTTACTTCCCCTACCCCTCTCCCCCCCCCCTTCTTTTCTAGCTCAGAAATGAGGTAGGGGCCAATTGACAGCAAACAAGGAACAGCTGGTTTCCAGAAGAACGCTTCTCTAAGCAAATAAGGCCCTCTCCCTATCAGAAGTAAGATGACCAAGCCATTAAAACTCAAACAGTTGCTTGTTCCAAGGTCCTGGTCTAAGCCAGGATAGTGCAATCATGTCAGATCTCACTGGTGGTGGGATTACATTGGGAAAGTTTGCTTTCCATTGACTTGTGTCTGTATTTTGAATGTACAAATGCTTTATACCTGAGGGTTACAGCTTCTGTACAGTAAGTCTTTCTGCAAAGACCCTCAATCTTGCTCTTCAGTGAAGAATTCTTTATGCGTTTTTACATTTATCTGCTGGGCGTTAAAAGCAGTGCAATCTTACACACCGTAGTAACTCACACATCACGTCTGTGCATCTCCCTTACAGTCACAACCCAGCCACAGCTTCTCCTTCCATCCCTTGTGATCTGATGTACCTGACACAGCTGAGCAGTTGAAATGGAGGTCACGGAGCAGGAGCCAGCAGTACTCTGAAGCTCATCGCGTCTCACGCTCAGGAGAAAAAGCTGGAGGGGTATGGCTATAACTGAGTTCTCACAGACAGATGGACATGTTCTCCCTCCTTCTTCCCTTCACTCCCCCCAATGTATAATGCTTTGTTTTACACGGTCACTGTAATCTAGCCTAAACCTGGAGTGCCACTTGGAAGGGTAGTCCCACATTTCCTGTTCAACCTGATTGACTGCTCCCTCCCTGCTCCCGCACCAGCATTTCTGTAATGACAGGGTCAGAGAATCAGGGAACTGATCCAGCTGTAAACTAGTTCAAGGAAAAAAGTTAACATCTGGAGACACAACAGACTTATTTCAAGGTCCAGGTAACTGGAAGGAGATCCAAAACACCGATGTGGCTGGGTTCCAGGATCCAGCTGCTGTGTTACGGGGTGAGCAAGGTATTCATAAGAGAACGCTATCAGAGCTCAATATAAGCTCGGAATAGCAACAAAATCTGAACAAACCTGCGAAGTTTGTTTGTAGCTGGACCCATTTGTAGTAAACTGGCATCTGCCCAGAAATCTGAAATAGGCCAGTCTTTCCTTTTACAAATTGTTTATTTTAGTTTCTAAGGTAATAGGAGCTTAAGTGTAAAGTTACAAAAGAGAGGAAAAGAATAAAATACCCCAGCATTTATTACACAGTGAAAGTCTCACAGAGAAGATGCTATATAATGGAACCCCCAAGTCTAGCTTTTCAACAGTAACAGGATTGTATCCTTGGCTCCATCTAAAGCCTTTATTTTTCATGGCATCACTGACATAAACAGAGTCCTGTAAACCACAAGTCTCTTTAACAGCTTGTCTTACTACCTACATAGCCATTTATTCAAGTATAAAGGTTAAATTAAAAATAAATGAAAGCAACTGATGCATGAGTGCACTCTGGCAAAAAAAAGACAAGTTCCCAAAGCCTGATGGGGACATTGATGAAAATGAGAAGGTAACCGAGTGAGTAAACACCAACTGCTGGCTTAGCCTTACTGATGAAAAATCTGTTGCAGCAGGTAACTGGAAGCCTTTACATGGTAAGCAGCCAGATTTACTCATCTTTTTCTTTCTGTAGCCCAATCTGAGATCTCTGCAGAGGTCTCTGTCAAAAGACTCATTTTTAGCCTGATTTCCTAAGGAAAGGCGGCTTATGCAATTTCACTGTCTGTTGGCATTTCTGCCTGTGGGTCCCCTTTCTTCCCCCCTTTCCTTGCCAAAAAAGCATGTTTAAGCCATTGCCCAGTTCCATCTAAATTTGTACAAAGGTAAACTTCTGTGAAATGCAAACCAAATCAATGAAACAGATCCTAATAAAGCTGTCACTGATAAAATGGCAAGCATGTGCAGACACTGCTTAATATACATAAGAGAATGCACACAGCAGTGCCACATCAGCACAAGTCCATAGGAAACCAGGCTTCGCTTGTTCTGCTGATCACAGAAAAAAAAAAAAATTATAATCACATTAGTTCATTCTTTAATAGGGAGAAGACTAGGGTAAATGACTCAGTGTTAAAGGAAAAAATCAATGATTGTGGAATATCAAAGGAAAGAGGCTCCAGTCAAGACTCAAATTGCTGTTAGCAGACAATGAGCAGAGAGCTGCATGTAGTCCCCATTAGCTCATTAATAACACTATTTGGGGCCCCATCCCAAGATACAGAAGAAAGCCAAAACTCACATTTCAACTCCTAGTGTGATTTATCGTCCTCGCATTGATGCTAGTAACCCCACGACTACATATTCAAGTCATTTTGAGCAGGGTTTGTTTTAACACTGCTGATACTGGGGAGGCAGTAGGACAGTTTCTTTCATGAAAAAGTCAGAATAAGATCACTTTCAATCAACTGTGAAGCCACATCCTAGAGGTGGAGTTTCACACTGCAACAAGGTGGATAGAAGGTTTAGCTCCTGTTCAAAAGGCAATTTGCTTACCTCTTCTACCTGTAGGCATTCTTCTGTTGCCTCACTTCGGCAGTTTAATGCAAGGAATTAAATGAGCAGAAAGCTAGCACAGTGAAAAATAGAGTTTTCTTCTGGTTTAACACCTTGAACTAGCTTACCATAGAGCCAGATCTCAGTGAAACTACATCCTAAGCCAAAAGATGAATCAGTGGTAACTCACTACAGGGATCTGCCAGAGTTTGCAGGTTTTGCAAAGAATCAGAAAAAAACTGCTCTCAGAGGTGTGAGCTGCCAGATTGATCCCATGAGGATGAGCTGTATTAACATTAACATCATCATCAACATATTTCTTCATTAATTGCCAACTCTTTCATTGTTTATGTAGGGAGGAATTTCACAATTCTGTTTCTTGAAGAGCTGATTAACTTACCCCAGTGGTTCAGTTCCACTAGGCACACTAAATTGACCTCAGTTCATGGTTACTGAGAAGGGGACATCCCCCATCTCCTGAAACTCTGCTCCCAGCTAGGCACTCCTGACAAGCCTGTGCTGATTTTGGCACTCAATAGGACACCTCCATGAGCCAAATGAACTCAGTAAACCAGTAGACAAACAGTTCCAATGAGCAGCAGCATCAGTAAAAAAAAAAAGGGACAGCACACATACTCATGAAGAATAAAGTCACCTTTCAGTGGCCACAAGTCATTAGATTGGCTCAGCTGCTTGTTAAAGCTACATCTTTAGCTGAACAGCCCCAAGGGGAGATGTTTGAGAGAACAATGCTTGTTCTTCCCACCTTTCTGGTCTGTGAAATTAGTAAGCAAAAGGAGAAAAGCTCAGAAGCCATCTAATTTCCACTAGAGGGAATAAACTCCATGAGCAAAATTATTTAAAAAAAAAAAAAAAGATGGGTAAAATACGACATTGTCTTCTTGGTTCACCCTCCTTTTGTTTCTATTTCCCCTCAAAAATAGAAAATGGTATAAATAAAAGCAAACCTTGACCGATAGCCACTTTCCTCTCTAATAACTGCCCTCTCTCTATTGCACCTCTAGACTTACTCCACTGACATCTAACTATCAGTGTCCAAACTTCTCCATTTCCTCTCTGGATTAACCAAAGCCATTCAAGGTTCGACAGAGCTCAAAAAAATGTATTTAAATCTCATCCTCTCTGACCTGACACAATCAACCATCCTTCACATAAAATCTTTTCCTTTTACCTATTTAAGCCTTCCTTCCAAGTGTTCTTTTACAGACTCTCCTCATGCTCTCTCACAGAGCTGTATCCTTGGTCTTCTTTTATCCTCCCACGTTATCTCCGAGTTACCTCATCTGAAATACAAATACAACTAACATCTCTCTGCAGATGATTTACAGATCTGCTTCTTTCCCCAGAGCTATCTCCCTTTATCCAAACTCAAATCATAGCCTTTTTCCCTTTTCTGTGTATGATTAGCAGGAAATTAAAGCTCAGCAGAGCTAGAACATGGTTCTTTCTCTTCCCTGAAAGGCCTCTTACTATCTTCTTTGTGCATATTTGTGGATAACGTCACCAGTCTACCTGCCACTCAAGCTTGTATGTCAAGTGTCAGCTCTGACTGAAACCTCTTTGTAGATCCTTGCACTATAAATTTTAGACTTCTTCTATATGGCATCTCTAAGACAAAGTCCTTTGATCCATCCACGCAACTAAGACCCTTGTTTAGGTCTTTTGCTTCCATACCTAGACTGCCCCCAGTACTTCTCCCTCCAGTATTAACCAACATAGCTCGTAACACAACAGCCACTAACTGCTGTAAATGCCATGATCTGACTATAGAGTAAAGCTGACCGTAGACCTCCTATTAATGACCAAATATGCCACAGCCATCAAATGGAAACCACTAATACAATTCAACTCATTCTGCCAATTCAAATTTGTCCAGAAAAAATGTTGAAGGGATAATTTTGTACCAGCAGACATTAAAACCAGATCAGTTATTGTCAATCCTTCCAGAGGTGGAACAAAAACTCTGTAGCATGGGCAGAAGCTAATGTGAGAGCAATGCGACACCATGGCCATACCTGATCCAGATCAATTTAGTACTGCTGGGAGACAGCCCTGGAAATAGCAACCCTGAAACCACAATCCAAGATTGTTTATGTACACCATTACTCTGACCACAACACTTCTCTGTTTGAAGCATTCTGCTAGTTCCCTCTGCTGTATTGCATCAAGCATTATTTACTCATCTTCATTTCCAAGAGCCTCTACAGAAAGTCACCGCCCTGTTCATTATCTCCTATTTCCTTTCCAGTTCACTCCTCCCCTCTATTGCCTACTTGTTGAAATTCCAGTCAAAACATTTTTTGTGCTTTATTTCATGCTGCTTTTGAGGCATGGAGGAGACTATAAACCTCCTACAGAATTAAGCTGCTCAAGCAGTGCCTACAGAGACCCTGACTTACACTGCCCAGTAACCAGAGCCAGACTCAATCCGGTTTGTTCTGTGACGTTCGGCTTCAGTACAGCACGCTGCACGCTAACATGTCCAACAGAACAGTAACTTGATGAAGACCAATCAGTTTGACTAAGTACTGTCAATACCTCAATTCCATTCCAAGCTGCAGAAGGTTCCTATTAAAGTAGGAAAAGATGCTTCATTGATGCTACTTGACTCAGGCCAATAGTGTATACATTTTGAAGAGATTACAGCACTCGGGCATTAACACAGCAACACACTATTTTCAAAGGAAAACGTTACCAGTATAGGTCATAATAATTTTTGTAGGTGTTATATATTTCAAAATTAATTCAAACAAAGGAACCAGAGAGCAAAAACAATGCTTACCAACACTTTTTTTTTTTTTTAAAACCCATATGGTCACATGAGAGACTATTGCATTTAGCAGAAAAGATTGGCAGTCTTCTATTATTTTTCTTTCAAATTCTGACAACATGGTATCTGCTTTCTCGCTGCTTACAAATGTGATTTAAAAAACCCCTCAGTTAAATATTTCCTGCAAATCCTAGCACTAGAGGTTTAAGAAATAATTTTATTTCTATTTGTCCATGTAAGTACAGAGCTTTCCTAAAGACTGGATCCAGAACTTGAAGAAAAAGCACTGGAGATTTTATTGTGCTGCATTTCAAATGGAAGGCTCCTACACTTATTTATTTCAATACAGAAACCAAAGATACCCAACCTGAACAACACTTTAGGAAAGAGGAAAAAATGAACCACATGCCATAAAAGTGACAGCTGCAGTGTTCAACACCAGATTGGATGCAGCTTTGAGCAACCTGATGGATTGCTCAAATCCATGCTCCATGGGAATGATGGATGGACCACTCGGCGGATAAGGAACTGGCTGGATAGCCGCACTCAAAGAATTGCGGTCAACAGCTCAATGTCCAAGTGGCATGCAGTGACAAGTGGTGTTCCTCAGGGGTTGGGACTGGTACTATTTAACATCTTTGTTGGCGACATGGATGTAGGGACTGAGTGCACCCTCAGCAAGTTTGCTGATGACACCAAGTTGTGTGGAGTGGTTGACACACTGGAGGGAAGGGATGCCATCCAGAGGGACCTGGACAGGCTCGAGAGGTGAGCCTATGCCAACCTCACGAAGTTCAATAAGGCCAAATGCAAGGTCCTGCATGTGGGTTGAGGCAATCCCATGCCCAAATACAGGCTGGGCAGAGAGTGGATCGAGAGCAGCCCTGAGGAGGAGGACTTGGGGGTGCTGGTTGATGAGAGGCTCAACATGAGCCAGCAATGTGCACTTGCACCCCAGTAGGCCAACTGCATCCTGGGCTGCATCAAAAGAAGTGTGGCCAGCAGGTCGAGGGAGGTGATGCTGCTCCTCTACTCCGCTCTTGTGAGACCCCACCTGGAATACTGCGTCCAGCTGTGGAGCCCTCAGCATAAGGACATGGACCTGTTGGAGTGGGTCCAGAGGAGGGCCACAAAGATGATCAGATTAGGGCATCTCTGCTATGAGGACAGGCTGAGTTGGGGTTGTTCAGCCTGGAGAGGAAAAGGCTCCGGGGAGACCTTATAGCAGCCTTCCAGTATCTGAAAGGGGCCTACAAGAAAGCTGGAGAGGGACTTTTTACAAGGGCATGTAGTGATAGGAAGAGGGGTAATGGCTTCAAACTGGAAGAGGGTAGATTTAGACTAGATACCAGGAGGAAATTCTTTACTGTGAGGGTAGTGAGGCACTGGAACAGGTTGCCCAGGGAAGTTGTGGAGGCCCCATCCCTGGAAGTGTTCAAGGCCAGGTTGGATGAGGCTTTGAGCAATGTGGTCTAGTGGGAGGTGCCCCTGCCCATGCCAAAGGGGATGGAACTAGATGATCTTTAAGGTCCCTTCCAACCCAAACCATTCTATGATTCTGTAATGTATTTCTGGAAGGCTCTCAGACCATATGGTGATGTAAGCTGTATGGAAATCATAGAGGAGAGAGTGGAATAAAAACTGATGTTTAGAGTCTATAGGTAGAAGAGTGTAATGCCACTTACCTATGTTGGGAATTCAGAAGTGAGCAACAGTTTCCAATATAATTGTAATAGTGCAGAATTCCATGGCATGCAAGCAAAAGAGCTATAAAATATGATTTATACCAGTGCAATTTACCTGTGTCTGAAGCTAAGGTAATAAACACAAATCATGATGGACAGAGTCTTTGCCTCTGTATGCTGAGGCTTGCTAGACATATTACATAGCAATAGTTGGCCATCAACAACTGTAAAAAAAATCTTCATATAGCTCAAATGTGGAAGAGATTTAGTGTTCTTGGTTTTCACTTCAATAGTAACATTGTTAATTATCATTCTAACAGAAGACAATTAACAGACCGTGTCTGGGTATTCCTCTCAAGTTATTATCATACCTTTAATTAAGTTCTGATATTTATACCTATTGATAACACATACAGAAAAAAGTTATATACAAAGTTGAAATGTAAGAAGTGCTCTTACTTTTTTTTTTTTTCCAATTTCTTCCATTTTTTTTTTTCTAAGTGGAAAGTTTGTTATATGTTAAAAGTAAGTGTTGTCAACTAAAAAGCATGGTTCATAGGATTTCATGTTCTTCCTATAATCTTAGCCAAGAAGAATCCCAAAGCACTTAACTGACTTTCTATAATGGAATAAATTCAGTTTCTACTGAAAAGCTGTCACTGGAACATGGCAGCAGCCTCACAGTACCCAGTAATGTTGCCACACCACAGTTTATGTCAGGAAGGATTTTGTTTGCTTGTTTTAAAGTTTGGAGACTCCTAAATCCCACCAGGTGCAGTTCCACACAGAGAAGGCCAGGACCGTCAGGCTAATTCCTCACCTTCCGAAAACCGTATCTTCCCTGGGTACTGGTGCCAGTTCACCTGCGCCTGTGGGGAAACACAGACCTGAAAGTTTCAAGCTGCAGGTCTGGGACGACTCACCGTGTGCGCAGGGAAGTCCATGGTCAGGCACTGTGAGGTGGGGCTGGGGGCTGCACGCTGCGCCTCGCCGCTGCTCACTCTGCCAGTGACACTCCTGTGCCTCGCAGGGTACCAGGCGTTACACCTGAGGGACAGGGTCCTGTGAAAGACAAAAGATATTTTTCCCCACAAACACACAGGTTAGGGTATCCTAAAGCAGCGAAGGACAACACAGATCAGTTCCACCTGTTTAGCCGGCTGCCTTTTGGGGTTTTGTTGGTATTGAAAGGTAATCAGAGAAGAAAATTAATCTATGTTTTTAACAGTCTTCTAGGGCTAAGTCCGGAGGTCTACTTCCTCACTGGAGGAGGGGCAACCCTCCTGCTTTCAGCATTGCCCAAATAGGAGCAGGAGAGAGCAAGCAATAAAACCTCAGCGAGCCCTGTAGAAACCACCTTAAAGAAAAAAAAAAAATCAAGACCTCCTATTTGGAAACCCCACAGCGACTGCTCACCACTTAGAGGGCAAACCCCACCGCAAACCCACTTGGGGTAATTTTTTCCTCGTTGCCCGCAGGACCCTGCAGGAGCACCCCTCGCACCCCACGGCGGGCCGGCCGTGGCTCCGGAGTGGTCCCATCCCCTTCACCTCCATCGGGGACGACGCCCGCTCGCAACAGCACCTGCCCGCCCGCCACGCCACCTCCGGGCCGGCCGCGGGGCCGTTGGCGGCGACGAGCCCCTCGGCCGGGCCGGGCCGGGCCGCCCCTCAAGCAGGCGGCGGCGGCAGGAAACGTCCTCCCGCAGGTCCTCGGAGCGGCGAAATTTATCCGTGTTCCGTGTCCCGTCTCCCCCCGCCCCGCGCCGTTACAGGAGCGAGTTAAAAAGCGGCGGCGCGACGTTAGAGCCGGGCCGGGAGGCGCGGGCTGCAGCTGAGGATCAGCTGCTGAGGGGAGCGGGGAGGAGCCAGCGGGATCAGGAAGCGGCGGAGTGTCTAACACCTCTCTGCCATGGCTGGCTAAAGAAAAATCATCATAACCATAACAAGGGGGGAAGCGGGGG
>VFFE01005256.1:185464-212919 GCA_008921705.1 Burhinus oedicnemus
GCCGTGGCCCGGGCCGGCTCCCCAGGGGACTGCGGGGGTCAGCGGCCGCTGCCGGGGGGCGGGCGGCGGGCCGGAGTTTGGCGAGGGGGAGGTGGGGAGAAGGTGCTGCAGCCCCGCTCGGTGTCGGGCGGGGAACCGGATCGGTTTGATCTTATGGACTGGTCACTTCGGGACATCTCCCCCACCCATCTTCTTTTGGGGGAGGGGAGTAGGGTTTTGTTTTGTTCCTCCTCCTGCCTCCCCTTGCAGGGCGCGTTTGGGATTGCGGGGGGGAGATTATTTTCGTGGTGATGGTTTTCGCGTTCCAGGCCCCCCTGTTGCCTGCCCGGGGCTGAGGGAGCCATGGGGGTGGGGGGGACGCTGTCAGGTAGGAGGGAGGTGAGGGCTTGACATCAGCTGCGACACCGAAGGTGGGGAACGGCTCTGTACCCCCTTCCCCCCCGCCGGGGAGGGGCTGCCGGGCTCGACGGCCGGCTGCCCGCCTGCCCCTACCCCGGCAGCGCTTGGCGCAGGTGCCTCTTCCTCCTTCCCCGCCTCCGGGCTCGGAGGGGCGGTGGGGGAAGGAGGCAACTTCAGGCCGGGGCCTGGCCGGGCGCTGCAGGCCGCGCTCTCCTCGGGCGGCTCTTAGCGACAGGCCGGGGAATCGAGGGCCTATCCCGCCCGCGGCGGGGCACGGCTCGGCGCCCCGAGGGCTCGGGCCTGGAGGGGCCGCGGCGCTCCTCTCCCGCCGAGCCGGAGGACCCCGCGCCCCGCTGCGAGGGGGCAGAGCCCTTCGGGGCGGCGGGGAGGGGGCTGCCATCCCGGGAAGGGCTGCCCCTGCCGCGCCGCCCCCGGGACGGCCTGGCCGCTGAGCGCGGTGTCCATTGCAGGCCGCGGGCGGGGGAGGAGGGGGCGTCGCATCGCGGCCTCCCCACGCCCTTGGGGGAAGCGGGCTGGAGGGAACGGCCACCCCCTTCCCTTGCCCTGCCGCGGGCAGCGGCTGCCGGCAGCTCCCTCCCCCGGGGCCGGGCTGCAGGGGGGAGGGCTCGTGTCCTGTCGTGTGGGGCGACGGCCCTCGGGGGAATTGCAGAGCTCCTTGGCATAAGGCCGTGGCAGCTTTGTTGAGAGTGGTCTCTCGGCTTGCAAGGGGGTAATGGCCGGGCTACCAGCCAACGGGGCTGGAGGAGGGGCGAGAGGGTCTCGGGTTTGCCTGGCCACCCTCTGGTGGGCTGTAAATAGCGACAAGGTCTACTGAGGAAGGTGATGGGGACATGGCTGAGCCCACTGCTTATTGCCTTGCCGTGGTGGCTGGGCAGAGGTGGGCTCTCACACAAAGGTATCAGTAATAACTGCAGAAATAACGCGAGGATTCAATAAAAAGTTATTATGGCTGTTTGGTTACCCTTAAGCAAGGGCAGAATAAAACCACCTTATAAACATAGAGTGGATACAGATGTACTGCAGCCTTTCTAAATTTAACTTCTTACCTTAAGGAACTTAAAAGCATAAGCCTGGTGATTTCTGGAATAAGTGTCCATGAAGTATCTTAGTGTTACTGTCAGGGATTCTTTTATCTATATGCACATGCAACTTTTGAGATACACATCCATTTATCTTGTGAATATACATGTATTTATACATGCATATATGTATGTATATGCACATGTATGTGTTGGAAGGGAATGCTGATTCATCTATTCTAAACTTCCCAGATGTGCTAGAGTTAGCATGCTGGTTTGTACTGGTCCTTCTCCAGTAGTAAGTAGAGCTATGTATTTCTACTTATCAAGTGCTACAGAGAGCTCAAGTGCATCTGTTGTTGCTTTTTTATTTTCCATAATAAGTGATGGAAACGCCATCAGTATTTTCTGATCTTCTTGCTCAAGAAAGCCTCAGGAGACACTTCAGGTCTTGTCATATCATCGATGCAATTACCTATGTTGACATCCATTCTTCAGGTAGAAGCATAAAGTTGCTTCCAGCCCTCAAGTTTTTTAAGAATTAATTTTGTCCAAACTGCCTGAGTCAAGGTAGGTGCAGTGAGAGAATGGAGGCAGATTTCCCATCAAGTGGACATCTAAAGAAGCGTAGGTAAAAAGAAGACTTTCAAACTGTGTCCAGTTTTCAATTTCCTAATTTCTCATAAAGCTGCAGAATGTTTAAAGGGGGTAAGCTTTTCCTCTGTATGTAGGAGATAAATGGTACTAGAGTTCTACCCTCCTAAATTTCATGAAATTTCTAGGAAGCAAGTTTAAAAAAAAGGAGGGTGTGGGTGGGAAGAGGATGCTTAAGTTACATGTGTTAGCAGTGCACAACTTTGGGATAATTAATAAGAGACTACCTTAAGTTTGACCTTGTATTGATGCCCTGAGAAAATGAAGAGCTCTAATTATGGTAACTGTTTTTAAAAGTTTTACGTTGTCTATGACCATGAGATCTAGAATGTGACATAGCAACAGCAGGCAGGTGCTTTGTTCTTTGGTCAAGAGTAAGAAAAGGCGAAAGATTTGTGGATGCTCTGTTAAATTTCATGCCATTATAAGCCCAGGCCTTATTAAAATTACACTCAAAACACTTCTTTTTTTAAGGTCATACTTAATCTTGAAACTGAGAAATAGCAAAAGCAGGAAAAAACAGGAGAGCTCAGATGAAAGATAAAGGAAGGGTATAAGCTGCCTCTAGTCTGAAGTTTTCTAGAAGAGTTCCTTCAGAAGACTTCCAAATGCAGATAAAGCCTTAGAATAGATGGCATGTGGGTCTCTCCTCCCTCAAAATAGTCAATGTGCTGAGGTAAGGATGAGACGTTAGATGCTTCCATCTGCGCTTATAGCAGCTAAGAGAGTTAACGGGGATATTGGAGTGTGTGAAAAGAGAGTGCAAGCAGTCTTCAGTTGTTCAGTCTTAATATGTACATTCTTAACCTAGAGAAGTCTGCTTCAGCTAATGGACTTGTTAACAACTTCGACCTTATTAGAGCTGTTTTAAATACAGCTGATACAGTGCATTCATAGTGGCTCTACCAATCCCATTTAAATGCTAGCTTGCATCCGAATTAGTCCTGTTCTCATTGGTCTTGGCTGGAATGCTTTTTTTGGGTATGTGTCCCACTTTTTTTTTTTTTTATGTATCTCCCAGAAGCAAGTCTGTAAGGCTAATGATTACTGTTTCAGTAAACATTTCAAACTGCTTAAACTGGGTTTATATTACAGTTCCAGATAGTTTTCCTGTTAGGATTTTGGAGAGAACTTTGGTGTAGACAAGCCTCAGCAGGCCTTTTGAAAGCATGTTTGAAACTTTTTGGTATCTTAACTTCTTTAAATCTTGTATTGAAGATTACACATTTAATAGTAATTAATTTTGTTCCTGACCACTTTTTCAAGTCAAAAAGTTGAGGTCAACAAGTTGGGTTGGGGGCCAATTTGTAGGCTTTTGCTGTGTCTGTGTGGAACTCGACAGTGCCGCTTTACAGAGGGGGAGAAAGAGAGAGAGAGAGAGAGAGAGACTAATGTTTTCAGGCAGGAGTGCTAGAAGAAAGGACAAGCATAAGAACAAGGACAAGAAGAAGAAGTAAAGAAAATTGAGAGAAATGAAAGGAGGAGGTGGATACTCAGGAGAAGATGCAATGTGACAAGTACAAAAGACCTATCTGTAGAGTGACACAAGGGGAGAGGAAGGCTTAACGTAAGAAATGTGTAAGTGGGCTGAAATTAGTTAAAACTAGCTGTAGGATGGAATTGAAAGATTTCATTGGACAAAATATGTCTTTGCAACACTATATACTAGATGGTGGTATTTTTCTGTTAACAGTTTGAGAAACACATGACCGTCTGTGCATGGAAATTAATTCACCATGCAATGATATGCAACTGACTTTTTCCCTCAGATATGCTACACATTTCCTTCTGCAATTTAACTACTTAAAAATCATTTTTACTTAGTCTGTGTTGTAGACTTTCTTTCTCCCATCCTCAAATTTGGTGGATATGTTTTCCTATTTGTTTATCTGACTGTCATTTTTCATGCCTGCTATCTCTTACAAACATGAGTATCTTTATCAGAACCTCACACTTTTTTCCCTGCTTTAAACTGCACTTGGAAGATAAATTCTGGGAAGTACTGTAATCTGAGACTTACTTAATCCACGCATATGTTCTTTTTCTCGGCTTCTTTTTCCCTCACCAGATAATGCAAAAATTAATAGCTCTTCTATGATCGTAAATTTGTAGGGTTGCAAGAAAGTACTGGAAATTAATCTGTCATTTGGTTGCCATGTAGATCTGAAGGAGCATGAGCCTAAAACAGGGGAATGAGGTGACTTTAGAAAAGGTAGTGGAATATTCCTTCTAAAGTAAAGGGATTGTGTATCAAGTATGTTTTAAGGAGGGACATTCTTGATCTTAGTCTCTTTGTAGCAAGCAGAATTCTGTGTGAGGAGGAATCGTAGCTGCAGTTACAATGCAATGTTTTCATTAGTGTCTAAGAAATTATAAAATTTAAAGGTGATACCAGGAAAAGCAGCAATAATTTCAGAGGACAGGGGTTGAATGTAAATTAAGAGACGTTACCTGGAAAAAAATGTCATATGGTTTGATAGGGACAAGTGCAAACTACAGCACCTGAATAAAAACGGTCAACTCTACAAATGCACTATGGAGACTAGACCATGGTCATGTAGAAGAGGATCCAAATGTAATAGTAGATCACAACATAAATATCGTCAGACACGGTAAAGCATGTCACGTAATCGTGCTTTATTTGGTGCTGTTGGGGCCTCAAATGGAGCGCTGTACTCAATTTTTGGCACTGTACTTTGAGAAAGATGTGGCCGAACTAGAGAAAGTTTGGAAGAGGGTATGAAGAATGATCAGAAGTCTAGAAAGACGAAAGAGTGGAAGAAAGGGGTCCATTTAGTCTACAGAAAGAAAAGGCGAGTAGAGATGCAAGTCTTAAGCTGCATAAAGTGTTTTTAATTATTATTACATAAAGTTGTAAACTCTTCTTTGTCCATTGGGAATAAGACAAAGAAATGGTCTTAAATTATAGGAAGAAAGGTATTAGGATGCTCTTTGATCTTACGCTTCCCCTTCATCCTGTAGTTCATTCACTTACTTCTCTCCATTTGAAATGTGGCCCTTTCATAGCTTAAAGTCTTAAGCTGGTATGATGGAAGCATCTGAACAGGGGGAAGGAACAGGGAGCGGGGGGTTGTTTGTCTGACAGCTGATTTTCTGTCAGGTCAACTTCTTTAGCCTGCTCACCCTGTGGCTGCATCACCACTGAATTCAATGGGAGGGAAAATAGCAGGAGCACATGGCATGGGGGAGTGGGATTATACGTAACGTCAAACTGCACCCTTGGGCTAGATATTAGGATAATCTGCCTAATGGCAAGGATAATGAAGCACTGAAATAGGCTGCCTAAGGAGGGTGTGAAATCTACCTCAGTGGTGTTTTTTTAAGAACAAACTAGACACACATCTACTGGGAATAATTCTGATGCAGTCTGGCCTTTTGCCCGTGGCCAGGGTCAACTAAGTAATCAACTTCTTGAAATACTGTCCGATCCCACTTTCTGTGATTCGTACAACTTTTTGAGTAGATACAAGCAATAAGATTAATCTTTTATGTTGTGGTTTAGAAGTGTTGCCCACTTGCCATGTAGGTTCTTCAGTGACTGGACCTGGTATGTGGGAGACAAAGAGTAGCAGTGGTCTTGAGCTTTGTCCACAATCAGCAAGGTTAATGCACTTTGAAACTGCAATTTTCAAGTCCTGACCGGTATGATTTTGAAGTGCTTCTGTGAGCACACAAGAGCTCAAGTGTGTTTCATGAGCTATACAGACGCTGTTTAGACTAGATTTGCTTTTGGCAAGGGTATGTTCTGGCCCCCTTCAAACCATTTTAGGACTAGTAAGAACAGTCCTGGACTACAGGTAGACGTGAAGTAGACTCTTCTTGCAAATTTAATTGTGTGTGAATTTAGTGATTACCTATTTAGAAGGTAACCGGATCAGGAAACTTTTTTTGGGAAGAACTAGTCCAAAAGCAGGGGAAAACTAGAATGCTTTGGTTTAGGACATGTGGAGGCAGTGAACTGTTTGTGCTGAAATATATGCCATGCTGAGTCATTTGGGACCTGTTCAGTTATCTAGAATAGATGTATTCTACCTATAGTGTTTGTCTGTGCTACTTCAAAATCTTGGGGTATGCAGCATACACAAACCATTCTGAAGCAGGCAAACCGTGAAGAAGACAAGGCACTTTTAATTCTTCTGGGAGGTCTACTTTGCACCTACAGGAGCTAGAAGATTGTCAAGGGTGAACACAAAGTGTTTGTCTACTTAAGAATCTATTTCAGGATAACTATTGCAAGATTTGAACTGCAAGCTTTCTTTTTAGATATGTTCTGTTACTTATCTTCTGGGTAGAATTCCTTAATCCTGCCTGTGTCTCTCTTCAACATTAGTCAGAAGGCCTAAAGCATTAACAAAATATTCCAGTGACTTGGGGCAGGGAAGAAACGTGTGTTTATGTATTTTTCATTCATGTGTGCTTGTGAAAAAAAATTGGAATGCTGCTCTTTTCTACATCAAGAGTAATATAGGAAAGTGATAACATTTCTAGCCTCTCTGACCACAAATACTACTTTGGTCTGACTTCTCTTCCTGTCTCATTTTGATTTGAGTGTAGAAGCAGGTTTGATCCATAATGAACACTGAAGTACTCGACTAATTAAATCTTTTGAAATGTGGTTCCTTTCTGAAAAGTAACGGTTGACTGGCATTGTATGATTCTTACCTGGGTCACACAAACTTTTACTTTTCAAATTGTCAGTCATGCAATCCTAAACAAAATCAGCAAAATAAGATAGAAGTGAAGCTATTTCTACTGTGTAGATGTCCAACTTCTTAATTCTGACACCACAAACTGAAAAATTAAAAATTCAAGACTTTACGTGGGGCTTCAATTTCTAGAAAATCCACATGTGGAGCCTTGGTGGCTAAGGTATTTTCATATGAGGCCATATATCCAGGTTTCCCAGATGTGTAGTAATCCTGTTGCTGTTATTATATGGTCTGTATCATGTCAAGAACATACTGTTGCCATACACAGTTATTCTCTTTTGGGGAGCATTGTGGAGTTATCACAAGTTTGTGCAGTGGATCCAGTGCTTTTCAAAAAGTGTTGAGTGGCTTCTGCTTCACATGTTGTAGAATTGGTGTATATGCACAACAAATCCACTGCAAATTGAAAGCATCTTAATTACAGAATCACAGGGCTTGGAAGGGACCTCTGGAGATCATGTAGTCCAACCCCCCTGCCAGGGCAGGTTCGCCTAGAGCAGGTTGCACAGGATGGCATCCAGGCAGGTTTTGAATGTCTCCAGAGTCAGAGACTCCACCACCTCTCTGGGCAGCCTGTTCCAGTGCTCTGCCACCGCCAAAGTAAAGAAGTTCCTTCTCATGTTCTCTTATATGAAGATGTAGAGACTGGTAAAGTGTCTTCTGCCACAAATCGTCCTCTGACTGGACACATTGGTAAGGCTTTTTCTTTCTGATGGAGCTGGCCTTAAGTGAGAAGTATTTCTGGAATAGCTGAATTGCACTTAGAAGGGAATACACTTCCAACCCAGTTAACACTATCATTTTATTAAACCTTTCTGTCTCAGTGGGTTATGAGAGGAATAAAACTGAGGCATGAAACAGGGGTGTAAAAGTTCTCAAAGACAAGTATGTGCAAGACAATATATAGATGGAGAAGGGACAGAATTGCATGAGCATGAGGAGCATTTAAAAACTCCTAAACTGTGGAACATGTGCCACCACAAAGGCAAACATAGTTCTCAAACTGCTGTAGTGGGTACTCAATAGTGGGGCCCTTTGTACCAAAGTCTCATGGAGATCTAGGTGTCTTGGGAAGAGAGATACATATGGATTCATTAGAAACAGTTGTTTCGAAGCTGGAGGCAGAGGAAACAGGCACTAAGGTATAGGACCTTATAAAAAAGAAGGTAGTGGCAACTTTTAACATTGTCAAAGACTTTTCTGCAGAGGTTGCCATTTATCCCGCTCCTACCATGCTGTATGTGTGCTGGAAACCACAGTAATGTTTGTTGTCTTTGGACAAACTATTTTTCTTCATGTCTGGACTAGGTGTGTAGTGGAAATGAATATGAGTTTGCTGTTAAAGTGAGAAACCTAGACGGCTGTGCTATCAAGTAGGAGGCTGTGTAGACCTACTGCAGTGGTTTTGCAAATTGGTTTGCTATGGTAACAATTAACAACAGTATGTTACTATGTTTTTGCCCTGAAATGTCTTTTACAGAAGTCTTGAAAGACAATAAATATAGTCTGATAGAAGCAATGTTGGTGTTCACCAGCCTTAAATGTTGCTTGAACTGTTTGCCAGGTAGTGATAACATTAAGACCTGGCTGTTGGCAGCTTTGGAAAGTAACCACTTCAAGTGTGACAATCACTTCTTGATTTTAGCGTGATTAACATGGTCATATGTTTCAGCAGTCATGTACTTCTATGTCTCCTTATTACTAGCTCATCTGCAATCACTAGGGTGCAAATACAACTTTATCTCCTATTTCTAGACAGAAAGAAGTCTAAGCTCCCATCAGTTTAGTTGATCATAAATTACTGTGGGTTTTTCTGAACCTATCATATTTGGCTCTTACTCCCAGTAGTTATCAAATACATCACAAATCTTTTTATCGTGTATTCTTGTTTGCTCTGTGAAGTACAAAATCAGGAGGAGGAATACACAATTAATTTCATGGAACATGGGTAAGCATAACATGCAGCTGTACTGTCTATCAAAATGATTGTCATAAAATCTGTTAGGAGACTTAAGGGCTGAGAGACTGTTAACTTAAAGGATGTTTGACATAACTCAGTTCCATGGGAAAACTTCTTAATAGCATCCTATGATGTGAAAAGTTTTAAGAAGTCTGGTTAACAGTAGTCATGAATTCTATTTATGCATTTACCTCTTCTTGAAGTAAACCGCAGACCAATTAATTTCAGTTTCCTTTTGTCTCTGTTTCATGCCTTTTTCCTTCTGGATAGCAGCTCAGAAGGCGCTGAGTTTATGCTTTTGATTGTGCAAAGCAGCAGTAAAATGCTTTAACTGAAATCAGCATGTTTCTAGTGGTACTTCAGACTTGTGATGCCATTCTCTTTCATTTGTTATTAAAGACA
Source organism: Burhinus oedicnemus (assembly GCA_008921705.1). NCBI lineage: Eukaryota > Metazoa > Chordata > Aves > Charadriiformes > Burhinidae > Burhinus > Burhinus oedicnemus. The sequence goes on from VFFE01005256.1 coordinate 194,650, forward strand.
GATACAAAAAATATTTTGAGTCTAACTTGAAGAAGCTTTGTTCAGATTTTTACAGGCATCCAAAATTGATGTTGAGAGTGCTGTCCAATACAATAGCATAATGAATTTTTTTTCTCTTCCTAATAAACAATAGTTTAATGCAGTTGAAGCACGAACAGAGTCTAATAGTTACTTTATACCTGTTTACCAGACAGAGAAGGAGGCACTTAAATATATTTGTGCGTAGAGCTCTGAACTGAGAACTGCACCTAGACAAGCAATTAGAAGAAGTACAGCAAGCTGTAAAGCAAGAGAGAGTTGAACTTCTTTTCCCCACTTACTCTCTTTGTCAGGAAATTGTCTCAGAAGTGTCTGTCTTAACCTTTACAGATCTAGAAGCATGACATAACTGTGCATGCTGAAGACTTCCACTGCTGCAGTAAAATCTTTTTATGGCCACATGTCAGTTCTGTAGCCAATCTATGCTATGAAGGCTTTGCAAAGACTGCTAGAGGAGATACAGTTGTTGGTGAAAGGGGAGAAAAAGTTCCTGCTTGCTGAACAACAGAAGTGATGCTGGCAACAAGGAGTTGGTGTAGAAGCATTTTGCCAACTTGCATATGTTAATTTGGCATGTAATTCATCTACAGCTTGCCACAGAATTTTACGTAGCAGTAAAATTCTGAGCCTCCAGGTTGCTATAGGTTGTCACTGTGTGTTGGCAGAATGGCAGCTGTTTAATCCAAACTCTTCCTGCTGATTCCTCTGTTTTCATTAATATTAATTGAATACCTGACTGCATGGCATCTTAATGTAAATGCGTGTCTATATATCCAAACCCTTGTGAGGCATAAATTCTTTTATGCTAATTAGGGTTTCAGCGAAGCCTTTTATGAATAACTGCAGAGTTAAATAACTTGTCTGTCATCAATTTGCACATGGCGCAGCCAGTAATGCATATTTCCTTTCTTTCTTCTAGGAGGAGATGACCGCCGGGTTTTACTTTGGCATATGGAAGAAGCCATCCACTCAAGAGTTAAACCAGTTCAGCTGAAAGGGGAGCATCACTCTAATATCTTTTGTCTAGCTTTCAACAGTGGCAATACGAAAGTGTTCTCTGGCGGTAAGTAAAGAAGAGCACCCTGATTTCACAGAAGTTTGCATTGTGAACGCCTTAGAGTAGAAGCCATGAGCAAGATCCTGCCCCACATGACAGGTCTTTTCCATAGTCCCCTAAGGATCTGGAAGGTGTCCTTAATCAGCAGCTGAAGGTTCTTTGGGAACAGGAAATTCTTTAGCTAGCACAACATTTTCAATTTTGTCATGCTCCTCCTTTTCCCAAACCCTGGTGTAAGCGCATCATGTCTCAAGCTATCATGAGAATAGTCCAGTCTGCCCCTACTTATGCTGCAAACTGTGGAACGTGGTCTTTGTTACTCCCTCTTAGCTGTACTGAGAACAGACCCTGTATCCTCTCTGGCACTCATGCCTGATGCTTGAAAATTGCTGCTGCTACTAGCCGATTTTAATGCACCCTTAGATGGCTAATGAAGGGCTATTGCCATCTATCGGTGGGTCACTTTTTCTCAACCTCATTTCAGTTCTCACTAGGTAAGTGTCTGCCTTTTAGAACTGTTGGGACACTGTTGCCTCTAATTGGCCTTGATAGTTTTAAGCTTTTTAATATTAATCCACTTTTTAACAGAAAGTTTAATTCAGCCTTAAAACTAATATAAGGAAAGTGGATATGTACTTGTTCTGTGGTAATAGTCCCTAGAATTTATGTTCATTTCACCACTTGATTTTTGAAGTGTTGAGGTAGGGAGGAAAATTGGAAGTGAGAAGAAAAAGGCACAAGACTGTCAAAATGCAGTCAGTGTCATTTTCTGCTGTACTTCATTTCCTCTATCTGACATGATAATAGAATGGACAGGAATTTGTATCTTTGATCAGTATGTCCATTAACATACAGCTAGACTTATTTTAGGATATTATGAGACTGCTTGGTCTGAGCCCTTCATTACCTTTTTGAACCAAGATTTGTGAACTGCAAATCAATGCTATAAATTGATTCTAAGCCCATGTGAATGATGGAAGCTTCCCATCAACGCTGTCTTAAAACTATTAACTTAGAAAAAAAGGCATGGCAAAGCTTAAGATGGTGTCAAATTTTAAGGATTAAATGATTCTGATATACTTCTCAGTTAGAGAAAACCCCAAAAATGTCAAATAATGATGCCTATCTTCTGATTCTGGGAACTGCTGTTTATTTTATGTGAAAGATAGCAGTCCACACTGTCTTCAAATGAATGTATCTGCATGAGTGATTCCAATGAAATTTTGGATTGGAGTCTGTTTTACTTTAGTTTGAATTCAGACAAATGGAACCTTACATGAATATTCAAGGAATGAACAGTGCCAAATCTTGCTGGAGCAGTTGTAATGGTATTTTCTCCTTTCCAACTCAACCCTCTGTCCATTGGGCCCTGCTGTCAGGGGCTACTGTTTTTGCAGGAAGGGCGGTAGAGTGGCTTGACTGTACCTTGCCACTGCAGTTAACACCTGCAGTTAAAGATTTACGTCATTGATTATGGTGGATTTTTGCTAAGATGCCAGGTTAGATGAGCTGTGACAGCTGATACACAGACAAACTGGCCATTCTCATCTCTCCTTCCTCCTCCAGTTTGCATAAACACACTGTGCCTCTGCCAGAAATTATTTCCATTGGAGGAGTCAGGAACTCTTTCAGCTGCTCACCAAGATTCACAGAGCTCATCTGCAGGGGCTGTGAGTCTGACTCTTGGATCCCTTGTAAAGAGTCATTTTGCTGCATGGCCTAGATGTACCATCTGTTTTATCTCTGTCAGTAAAATGGGGCTAACTATATTTATTCACTCAACAATGTTCTGAGAGATTCTTAAAAGGTCTGAGAGAATTGTGGGTCCTAAGATCTATTGGTCGTCATCCCCCCCAATACTGAAGTTGGAGTGGTATTCAAATCATGCAAGTCAGAATACTTTAAAAAGAAAAAAAAAAACCCAAACCCTAAAAATTAGAGTATGGAAACTAGCCCAGTGTGTACAGAACTCAATTCATTCTGTAAATAGAGTTGCCAATGACTAATGACTTAGGATCTGAGGACCTTTCTCTAAAGCAGCTCCAGATAGCAGAGGAGAAAGGATTTTCCACTTCAGTACAAACTGAATTGCATTCAAGGAATTTCAAAGCTCTTTGCTTTAAAGGAGCACATGTGTAGCATGTACCACATGTAGCCATTACAGAACTGGAAGGAAGAAACTGAGTAGACAGATTTTTGCCTGTAATCTCTGGAGAAAAAACTGTCTTAAGATACCAAAGAAGTTCTCATCCCTGTTGCCCTTCTCTGTTTACACACACTAAGACTAGAGCAGCATGTGAAATGAAAGATCCCCTCTTAGTAAACTGCATGGACTTTTTAGGTATATGAAAAGCTGAAATAAGCCTACAGGGAACTCATTTTGTTTCTGTGGAGGCCTGATGTGACAGATATGGGGTTTAGGCCACTTTAACTGTGCTCCTCTGTATGTGCTCTGCAGTATTTCATCCTCACAGGTGTAATTGAAGGGAATGACATACTTCTTGTCTTTCTGATCGTCGTAACTGCAGTTATCAAAACGAGAGATTATAAATGGGAGAGTCGCATATACAATTGCAACCCAGTTATTCTCAATGAAGAATGAACTCTCCTGTGTTAAAGTAAAACAATGTAAGTGGGAACCCTACTGAGCTGAACAGCAGTGACGTTTTCTGCAGTGGTGAATCCTTACCAGAAGCAACCAAGCAGTCTGTGGTTAGATTTTTGTCACCACCTTCTCCTTTCCCACACAAAATAGAGAGAAGCAGTGGTTATTCCACACACCCCCTCCTTTCGTTCTTTCATTCCCATTTTGGAGCTTGTGATGGAAGGGAAGGTCAATTCCATGATGACTAGAGGCCTGAAGCCAGGCATCTAGAATGATTCTTGTGTTCATACTGTATGGAGAGTGAGGAGCAGGAGTGCCTGCTGGAGGAAATTTTGTCACTGGAGAAACTAGGCTACACTTTTCACTGATGAAATACATAGTCACTAAGTCATTTTACTAGGCATAGACCTTGCCTGTAATGTGTAACGGGCAGTTTCCATTGCAATTAATGATCAAAGGACACTCACACATAAGTGACTTGTTTATTGTACCATGGAAAAGATGAGCTACTGCAGTAATCTGGAGCTGGCATGATTTAACTAGGAGCCTGTGCAAAGAGCAAGTGGATGTAGAAAAATCTCATACCTCCTTAGTCAAAGAGAAACTTTCCCATATTTCTTCTGTTGGGACAGAATACAAATTGAAATGTTTATGGGATAAATGAAAACTGAGTCAACTGAACACATAAGAATCCTAACATGAAGTCTTGCTCCCTCTGAACCTTTGGTGTACATAAGGAAAGCTTCACAACTTGATATCACAACTACAAAGACATACTGAGCATAAAAATGTGACTTTGTGGGCTGTTTTTTTTCTTCTGAATTAAATATAAATATGTATCTCCTTAAATATTTCTAAAGAGGAGGTGCCAAATTAGATAAATTAATATTCAGTGCAGAGACTAAAAAAAATACTCTGTTGCTATAGCTTGTAAAACACTGCATGAGCCAGGGGAATTACTTTGTAGATGTGACCCTCTTAGTCTGCATGCATGTGGTTAGTTTCCATTGTATTCAATGGATGTGATCAAAGAAAAGTGACATGATTGGTTACTTGGTTTGGTTTTTGTTAATACAAAAGAAATTATACTGGCTGTCATGTTCGTGCCTTCTCAATGATTGCACAACCCTGAATGCTGACAGTATGAACTGGCGACATTTTAGCTGGGAGCCGGGTGCATTTTGGTTATGGAATCTGTTTTCAGCTCCCACTGTCTTTTTATGGAGCTTCCTCTGAGCAGGAAGAAAGGTGTATTCACATCAGAGTTAAAGGTGTTCTGCTGCTTCATATAATATTCTTCTCCTTACTGCAAATGTCCCAAAACTCAAGCCCAAACTGAACAAAGAATGATCAGTAACGCAGTTAAGTAGAATTATTTGTTGCGCAGTAGGAGATGGAATGGATTGGTGCATTTGATCGTGACTGGAAATGTCACGTGGAGCCTTTCACATAACTGAGCAGAGAGCTGACCACTTGGCAAATGAACGGGTCTTCTCTTTGCTTCAGTTTTCTTTTCAAAACAGAAAATAAATAAAAAAAAACCCCAAACCATTGGTTTTTATTTTTTTCACTATAATGCTTTTTAACCACTGGAACATGATGTTAAGTGTTTATATTTCTCTTTATAGGCAATGATGAGCAAGTTATACTCCATGATGTTGAAAGGTAAATACACAGTTTGTGTTTCCACTGGTTCAAGAGCTCCATCAATGTCAATTCACTGGAGGAACTTTTTTTTTTTAAATTAATGGTCTGGGAGAAGACCACAGTGTTTTAATCCTGAAACATGCTTTTTATTTATCTAAATTCATATCTGGAATTAAGTATTGCCCATCACCCTTTTTTGTGTTTTGTTTTCTTTTCTTTTTTTAAGCACTTGGGTTCTGCATCATTTTGACCTTGGGAAAGAGAATGGTTATTAAATACATATGCTCTCCTGCAGGCAGCATAGTAGGTTCTGAGTAGATTCAGCACCAGATTATTCTGGCACATATACAAGTACTGTGGCACATACAGGCTTTCTGGTTTTTTTTTCAAAACACTCACCTGACTTGTATTTAAGATAGCTAGTGCTTGGCCTACCTAATTTCCTTTTAAAACTTTGGCTGCAGCTTCCTGATTCTCCACATTAATGTGAAGCATATGTATTTTGATACTTACTTTTTACCAAAACAGCAAAGCAGTTGAGAATTAGGCTTTGTTGTGCTACATCAAGATTAAGCTGTTAGTCAAAATATAATTAATACAGTAGTGGTAATATATTAGATTGGAGTTCTCTAGATATCCTGTCTTTCAAGCTTGCTGCTTTTGAAGTAGAAAAACTATAAAGTTAAAATTTTGGTCTGTACTAATAACTTCTACAGATTTAAGCAATGACCATTTAAATAACTTGAACTCAATAAAATCAAGTATAAAGAAAAAGCAGGAATAGATATATGTAAGAAGAGAGAAATATAAAACCTTAAATCTTTTTGAGTTGCCTGAATCCTGGTTAACATAATTTGGACATATTTCTTGCTAGGTTTGTCCAAAGCTTTTTGCATTGAACTTATCAGTGTACACCTGCCTTCCACCATACCTTATATCTACTTCTTGTATAAATCTTACATGAGAGCTGGGCAAAAGTAAATCTGTCATACTCTTCTAATGCTTTCTCAGGATTATGATGTTGTTTGGTGGTTTGAGTTTTTGTTTTTTGTTTTGGCTTGACTTTTTTGGGGTGTGTATTTTTTGTGCGTCTCTTTTTTTTTGGGTGGGGGCGTTGGGTGGGTTTTTTGTCTGGTGTTTTGTTTTTGTTGTTGTTTTTTTAATTAAATGTGGAAATGTCAAAATTTTAGATGCCCATGTTTATTGTGTTCTGACTTTTCAAGCTTCTACAAGATGCTGGTTCTTGACAATTTTCTATATGACACGTTTTTTCTTGCTATGTCTTGCTTAGATGTTTTAACAAGTCTTTTTGATATGTATGTATTTTTAATGTGCTTTTTTTACCAGGGTTTTTTTTTAGGCATGCTAAGTCCAGTTGTAATGCATACAGAATTCATTCCTCTAAGGCTATTTGTGTGATCTTCTGAAAGAAACCTTCCTAGTGTGACACACAGAATTTTGATTAATTTATATAGAAAGTCACTCAGTCTTCTTGAATGATGATACTTGGTCTATCAACCTGTTTCATACTTTTAAATGTTTTTTTCTGTTACTGCATTTTTGGCCTTTCTGTTAATGGTCCATGAGACAGAATTAGTAGATCTGTCACTAAGAACATCAATTGCCATGTGAGCAAAACAGTGATTTTATGTGGAATCTCTTTGATTGAGTTTCTATGAGGTATAGGGATTGTATACAGAGTGTATTCTCTAAAGAAATAAAACAACCCCAGAATCTTCTTAGTATTTTAGCTTTTGGCCTCTCCATTCCACTATTTCCTCCTTTTTAAATGATCTAAAAAATTGGGAAAAGAAGGGAGAACAGGCTTTTTCTATTTTATATCTGTGGAATGGGTGAAATCTAGGTACTTCTCGGGGACTTATTTTTATTTTGTTCTTTTTTGCTGCTTTTACTACCTGATAAAAATATAGGTCTGGTCTATCCTGGAGAACCAAGAAAAGTTATTAAAAAAGCCAGCTGGAAAGTAGCTCTTCTTTGAGCTTCAGCTGAACTTTTGAATAATACAGAAGCCTGTATTAAAGAACAAACTTTTGTCTTGTTTTCTTTTTTATATTAAGTAGTGAAAATTTAGTTCACAGGTCTCAAGACCTCTTTCCCTTTCCCATTATCTCCTCCCAAACTTAATTAACATGATTTCCATAGCATCTTGCAGTTTCTGAAGTTTTTAATGTGTGGGTTTTGGTCTGAGGGGTTTTTTTTCCTCACATGGCATCCTGGTCACTCTACATGGGCTTTTTGTTTGTTTTTTACTCTAATTAAACACAAGGGTCTTATGAAATTATAAACCTTGTCACTAAGTATTACTAGGTAAATAAAACTGTAAGTACTTCACTTTTTAAAACAACAGCAAAAGAAAGAAGAATGATAACATGGTGTGTCTTTTTTCCCAGCACTGAGACCTTGGATGTGTTTGCCCATGAAGATGCAGTGTATGGCCTTTCAGTGAGCCCAGTAAATGACAACATCTTTGCCAGTTCTTCAGATGATGGCCGGGTTCTTATTTGGGACATCCGAGAGTCTTCCCATGGAGGTGAGATCTCTAGATGGAAAAGATCATTGATTTAGGAAGAATTTGGGCAAGGCAGGGAAGGAAAACATTATGTTTGTCTGGGGCGATCGAGGCAGGGAGTGTTGGAGAAGGGTGAAAGTGAGGCCTAATTCTTGTGGCTGGTAACAGGCAAGCCCTGGTCTTTACAGTTCAGTGTTACTGCCTTAAATGACTTCATAACATACCAGCATATAGTGCAGGCTAGCATAGAACTTGGTATGAATAAGTTTTAACTTGAGTAAAGAAGCAGTGGAGGACATGTTTCTTCAATAAAAATGCCTTGCTAAACTTGAAATCAATTAGGAATGTAGATTTTTCTTTTGTTTTGTCTATAGCCTGGGACAAAAAAAATTTGGACATTTAGAAAGCTGTTATTTTGTTTTGAATAAGTTTCCAAAGTTGTTTATATACTTCCCAGTGACACTGAGAATTGTTCTTATGCATAATGTTTTCTGGTTGTATGGAAACTTAGAGCCCTTATGTGATAACAGGGAAGTTGAATTATTACTTCAATCTTTGTTTTCTATAACAGAACTGAATAGGTTGTTTTATGTAACAAACCTGCAGGTTCTCAAAACACTGCAATCTGTGTTTTTACAGCTGCAGTTTTAAGGCTGAAGAATCTCAGTTTAGAACTGTAGTTTCGTAAATTTGGAGAGGAATACTTCAGTAATTGAATTTCGGTATATGAATACTTAAGTAATACTTCAGTAAATGAAGTTGTGAGTTTACCCCATCCTAAAGAACACAAAGCTGAGAATTTAAAACTGAGCCATCTGCAGGAGTACAGAATCTGGTTCCCTTCCTTCATACCTAAAATAAACTTTCATCATTTTTTGTAAGCTGATTAAATGCAATTGCCTTATCTCATAGTTTCTACTGGTCTTACAGGGAAGTTGTTTGTGGCACTGCAATCCAGCTTATGTATTTTGTGGCAATTTGTACACATTTGTTATTTGTTGTTTAAGTGAATTAGCTTTTTCCATACGTAGTGAATTTGATAACTTTTCTAGACTGAGATTCTGTCCCTTTTTCATTAGGAAATGAAAGCTGAAACAATACATACTTTATAGTGTCATAGGAGTCTTTTAGAGCCACTAGTATCATGAGAGCTTTGTTGAACTTGACGAACCAGAATTAGGTCTTTCTTGATAAGCTCCACCAGAATACTTGGAGTAGATTGCTTGTTGATGCCCTCCCTACCCCAGGCATATTGCCTTTGTATAAATTAAAATTAAATGTAATAGCACTGCATTCAATTTTCAGTAGTCTGATTCTTACTGTGAATTCTGATTCTCTCGTGCAATTGTGATACCCCTCATCTCTTTCCCATCTGGTAATTTTATTAAAACATTCTGAGAAACAATGCATACACTCAGTTTATGTATGTCACAGACTTTAATAAAAATATTCATAGTGTCTCTTCTCTGGGTTAGTCTCTGAAGAACTCATTGGTAACCTCCCTCTTGCTCAGAAGTCCCTTACTAGCACAGTGAACTGTTGTTTTCCCTTTGGCCAGTTGCTTACCCCATGCAACCCCCTTTGCTAATCCTAACTGCCTGTAGCTAAACTTGATACTATACCACATGTGAAATTAGTCCTGATTAGATCTACCACTTTTTCCCTGTATAAAAGGTCTATAAAAGTTACTTTATCAAGAAAAGAGATCAAATTAGACTGATGTGACTAATTTACTTTGGTAAATCCAAGTGTCACTTCATCCCTATTTGTCTGTTTTCGTAATATCCAAGTGATGAGACCAGACACTGAATATGGCTTCCAAATTAGAAATGGTGAAATGCTCCTTTATTGCCTTCTCCTGAACTCTACACCATAAAGATCTGACTCTGTTAGGAGAACAACCTGTTGCTGACAGTGGGTGCCAGGACTGGCTGCTTAAATGCATCTGTATGAAGCTTCTCAGTAAGCTAATGTCCAATCTGAGTGGAGTTTCTGAAATTGTATGACATGAGGTTTGTCCTTTCTTGTTGTAGTTAAACCTTGCTACTGCTTTTACTGTTGCTGAGACTTTCAATGAGAAGGCGGCACCAGTGAAAATGAAGAATTGTTGGCTGTGGTACATTTGGGGCTTTTTTGGAGCAGTGTCTTAGGTTCTCTAAATTTTAAATAAAGGGCTTTTGCATGCTTATATAGGAGTCCTGAGTCAGCATTTATGTGTAAGCCCTGCCAATGTTTACTACAATACAATGCTTGTCACTGGGATAATCTCCTTGTCTGCAGTGGTATTGTCATGGGAATATGCACTATGCCTGCCAGCATTAAGGATAGTTAGTTACCCTGAGTGGCCAGCTTGTTAAAATCTTGCAAATAACTTCCTGGTTTAAAATAGTGCATTAAAAGAAGCTGGAAAATGAGTTAGTTTCATTCCCCTTCTGTTTCTCCCCATCTTTCACTGCTGAGTGATTTATGCAGTAATTTTTATAAACCCACTTTTAATTTTTGTTAGAGATGGTGTTGAGCTTCTCCCTTGAGAAGCATTTTCATACTCCAGTGTATAGGAGCTACAATTGTGAATGAACATAAACAATGAAAAAGTAATCCCCCTACTTTTCATTAAAGTGACTTAGTGCTTCATTAGTTTAGCTGGTATAATCTCTCTTTAATTTGACAGCCTGAAAGTCAACTTTTGATATCTTAGAAAAAAACTCTGGTACCAGGGCAGGCTATTTATCATAAAGGGGTGAAGGAAAACACCAGTAATTAGTAACAGTGATTTGACTAAACAAAGATACACAAATTAGAAGTTTATTTTAAAAAACAACTTCTTTATTTGGCAATCTGATATTGTTTGTCTCTTCACTCGCCTAATACAGGCCATTGCTTCTCAGTGGGGGCTGCCATTTTAATAACACAGCCTTTCGTGTCCCAGCAGGGATCTGATTTGATGATGCAAATGTAGAAGGTCAGTTTTGGTGTTAAACCTTATTTGGAGCTGCTGGCAGACGAACAGCAATCTCTAAAGTCTTGGGGTAGGCTGACAGAACAAAAGTTTGCTCCTGTTCTTTCTTTTACCTCTGCCTCCTGTGACAACTAGCACCAGGGAGCTTCAGCCATGGTCAGAGACCTTTGTTTTGATCACTGCTAAATGAAGACTAAAAAGGAAAGTCCCTGAGTCAAAAAGCTCGTAATAGAGAATAAGAGGAGGATACAGATGGGGCAGGACAAGTAAACATTAATTCTGTCTCAATTGCTTGATGGGCAGTAGTTTCAGAAGGCATTGCGAATTTGGGAGGGTTATCTATTTAACTATATTTTATGTGTCTTAATGAGCGGTATGAGGAAAGAAAATGAAGTACCTTTGGAGGTGCTTGTGAGGCTAAAGATGCCTGCACGCAGTGGCTCAAATAAGGGCAGTGAGAGAGTCTCCCAAGCACATGAGCAACACAGTGGTTGCATCAAAGCAAACAGTGAATGGAAAAGTCTGGCATAATCCCTGGCTCAAAATAGGCATTGATTCTGGTGCCTTAGTTGAGTGGAAGAGTGGCAGCATGCCACAAAAGATACAGACAACAAAGAGAATTAGACTGTGCCTAAAGCCATAAAGCTAGCAGAAACGTACAGAGAAGGATGACAAAGTCAAGGCTTTTTCCCACTCTTCATGGAGGCAGCATTTTAACAGAATGAATAGGGCAGAGAAGCAGGCCAGGCACAGTCTTGTTACAGTAATCAAGACGAGAGGGAGAGAGTCTGGATGAGCATGTTTTTAACTCTGTGTGTGAGCAGCAAAAGCCAACTGTTAACATTTTTATGCAAGAGGAACACCCTTCTTGTCTACTTGTACAGCACTTAAGAGGTAGCAGGCCTGTCTTCCCAAGGGTTGGCAGCTTGCCTTGAGCTGAGTTCCATACAAACTTATTTCACTTTTTGTAATATTATTCTCCCATATAAGCCATTGCTGCTACATTTACAGTTTGGGTGATCATCAATGGCCATGGAAGCTTCCAGGTATATATTGCTAGGAAACTTTCAGAAGCCCCCCTGTGTGTAGTCCTTATTAGGTGACTGTTTGGTCATGAACCTTAAGAAGATTCAAATACTTGCTTTTTAAGTGGCTAGCTTTAAACTCTGATAACCTTTCATAAACAAAATGGTGTCTTGAAATCCAGTATGTGTCCTTTTCCATATTTAAACAAAGTTAATGTACACGTGGGTGGATTTTAAAACCTGAGTTTTTATATTCCTTTAGACGTGTCAGCTTGAGAAATGGTTTGAACATGTCTTCATATCTTCAGATCTTGTTATGCTGTTTCCATATTAAGCTGCCAAACTCATTGCATTGAACAGTTGTATGTATTGTTTGTTCTTATGACTGAAATCTCAACTTTTTCAACAGAGCCTTTCTGCTTGGCACACTACCCATCAGCCTTTCACAGTGTGATGTTTAATCCAGTAGAACCCAGATTACTTGCTACTGCCAACTCTAAGGAAGGTGTGGGACTCTGGGATATTCGTAAACCTCAGAGGTAAGATTTGGCTGTCCTTGTTGTCCTTGTCTTATGCTGTGCTATCTCTTTCCCTTGAAAGGTGATGGCATGCCACTGTGTTTTTTGTTGTTCTTTTTTTAAAGCCAGAACATATGATGGTAAGAAAAGATGCAGAACAAAGTTAACAGCAATGTTAGTAATGCTGAATTAAATTATTTTGCATAATTAACATTCTTCATACGTATGATGTAATTTGATTTAAAATGGGGCTAGATCTTCAATGTTAAGGTAAGTGATCTTTTGGAAGCCTGCCTAGCCTCACCACTGCAGATTAACTCATATTGTTGTGTCAAGATTGCATCATTATATTTAGCACTGGCTTGCTAATACTGGAAGAAGCCATGGTGGGCACTGCCTGGTTTACAGTTTGTTTTTTCTACCCAGCTAAGTTTTCAGTGGCTGACCAGAGATTGTGGTCAAGGAAGCTTTTTACTCAGTGCTTAAGAGTTTTATATGACTTCTTAGACACCTGGATAATCAGTTTGGCTGCTTCCAGATTTGCATAGGATTTTAAACAAATGAAGAGAATACGTTTGCAGTATGGAATGTGGTCAGAATGCATTCTAAAGTGGACATATGCAATGTCTGATACCAGAGTTTCGCATGCATGAAAGATTAAGCTTCTGTTGAAGTCTCTTTCAGTCTTTCAGATTTTGAAAGTAATTTCCTTTTTTTCACAATAATCAGAAAAAAAACTTGAGCATCTCAAGTAAATGTTTCTCCCCCACCCCCCAACTTTTATGCTTACTTGTTTCCAGTTACAAGTGTAAGTGTAGAAAGGATAATTTAAAAAAAGTGAAGAGGGCAAAAGAGGTGGTATTCGTTTTACAGTGCAGTAGGCTCAGCTATTTAAAATTCTTTTGTAGCTTACACTTGACTCTCCCCTTATTGGTGAATTTCTTGGAATATCTAGAAGTGCCTATCACAAAAAATTCTTCTTGGGTTTGTGCTGTATAGAGAGAAAAAGCAATTTCATATGATGTTAATTATAACTGGCTTAAAAAAAATTCTAAAGTGTTTAGACATCCATTACAATAGCAACCAAATTATGGTTTCAGGAGGGTTTATTATTCTTAAATTGTAAACATTAATGGTTTGAATTGATTTTTATTTGTAAGCTTGAATCAGAATTTGCATGCTGATGCTGGTGGCTCTAGAGCTCACTCACGTTTGTAAAGTTTGCCAGAGACCTTGTTGGCAGCTGTTTTACAGTCTGCTATTAAATTTAGGTTTGATAAAATTTAACTGGAAGGGAGTTAGGAAGTTGCCTAAGCTATGTTCTCTTATCCTTGTCAAATTCTTCATGTCTAGGTCTTAGTTTGATGTTAGAAATTTACTTACTAACTTCAGCATTTACTGGATAGAGGGAGAGAAATACAAGACATTAGGGTTATTTTGCTCTTATAAAACATGCTTCTTGGTTTTTTTCCTGTAAAATTTCTGACATTTGCACTTCAGTTCATGCCTGTTTTTTCCTTGTGAACTAATATGGAGAAATTTGGCTTCCTCTTGCCGAGCCAGCTGCCTCATACTGGTTTTGCAGGATTCTTTGTTTTTCAGCTTCTACCTCAATTTTGTGATTTATGAACTTCTGCAGGTTGTGTTGGTTTTGTTTTTGAAAGGGAGTTACACCAAAACATTTCTCTCTTCAGACTTTTATTCTCAGACTGTGAATATAAAAGGAATGATGTTGGTAGAGTGGTATAGCTTATATCAACAGAAATTCTATAAGGATGAAAAATTTAGATGAAGTCTTTCACTTGGGTAGCAAAGTGAAATGGGATCACCCCTGGGAAGGTTGTACAAGGCTAAAAGGAATAGAGAGAGGAAGTAAGTAAGCATCACTAAGGATATCAGGCACTGACCCTGATAAATGCAGGAGCAGGTGACTTGAGTAAGGAATTCTCCTCTTCCTGTAATTGGTAATGCTTCTTGGCAAGTAATTTGTATTTCTTCAGGTTTAGCACCAGTTTGAAAGACTTAATAACCTTTGACAAATCTGAATTCTACAGTCTTTTTTTGAATGAGGAAAGGGGAGGGGAAAGGGTGCCTTACGTTAAAACCTCTGTGTTGTCTTGAAGGCCTTGCATAAATAAAATTGGTAGAGGCTTGTATGCTTACATCTGATGGACAAGAGCTACCCTTCTCTGATCCTAATCTGATGAAAGTGAATCTTTCCAATTAAAAAACCTAAATGGTGGTGGTTAAACATCATACCTTGCGACTACAGTGCTGAAATTCCTAGGTGTATGGGTCACACCACTTTTTCCATGCATAGGGGAACATGTGCAATACCCTTATTATACAGCTGGACGTACACCGTGTATACCATGCAGCTGTTCCCTTAAGCACTGAATTTAAAGCATTTGCACCTATTAGGTGTGGTGCATTGTGAAAACTAGGCACATGCTTCCTGCCTGCAGCCTACTCCTCCCAGAGGACTCAGAAACGGGAAAGTAGATAGTAAGAGACAGGCTGCTCCTCCGGGAGTAAATGCTGTTGGCTGATATTTAGAGCCTCAGACTTGGGCTGAGCAAGCTGTAACTTAAATGAATGCAGGTGATAAGTCTGCTCTCAGCTGCCATTTTTCTGGGACAGCCATCAGCTTTCCTCCTTTGCTTGATCAGAGATGTGCCCAAAACATGGTGAGAAGGATATGCTTGGCTGAGGGAAAGAAAATGGCCTAAAGCACTCTGCTGCCACTGCAGTTTGCTCCCAGGAAACTCTCAGGGAAGAGGACTCTTCAGAGTGAGCTGTGTCCTGCTAGTGGGCTGCCAAAGCCAGAGTCCCTCATATTTAAATAAATTAGGCTGGATTTTTAGTCTTTATTAAAGTAACAGAGCATTTGTCAAAACTTCCACTGGTCTCTGCAGATCTAGTTTGTTAATCTAGAAAGATGGAGCTTGAAATTTTAAAAATCTAGATATTTTAAATTTATTTGTAGCCAATTTACTTTGTCCTATGAGGAAACAAATTTATTAATTTGTAGATCAGTTAAGATACAATCCTCACTGCAGTGAGAAAGTAGAAGCCAGAATTTAGATTTTCGTCTGTGGGTATTAGTTTGTTACAGTCTCTTCTGGGGAAAATACACTGTGAACTTAATTATCAGGAAAAAAGAGTTTTTTGTTAAGGATGAAGTAATCCATATAATCTGTAAGTACTTGTAATAGACTTTACATAGAACTGAAGTTGGTGTGTAAGGAAGTTTGTGTATATTTTCTGTATTCTTACTAATAATAAAGGCTACAAAGTGTAGTTTCAGGTAAGATGTGTGCCAAAAGCATTTTGGCTGATGAATTTTACAGGCAGAATGGGTTAAACAGCCCTGAAGTTCTCCATAATCTAGGGATAAACAGGAAGCTGCCTGTGTAACTTGCATGCCAGAACACTAGCACAGCAAAGAAGGACTACTGCATCAGCTGCGTTTCTCATTGCCAAAAAAGTCGGCTAATGGTGGAAATCCTTGCTTCTCTAAAGGTTTGTAATTGTCTTTTATACTGTCATCAGTATCCAAGAAAATGTGACACTGCTTGAGGTGTAGGAAGGGTGAGGGAATAGAGGCTTTTGGGGGACACGATGTAGAAGTAATAACTTGCTGGGATTGTTGAATAGCACAATATATAACTATAGTATAAATTTGCTAGATCTGTCTATTCCTTCCCTAGCCTACCTTTTTATTTCCATTGCTGTGCATGAAGCTTGCTTGTGAGGGACTTTATATTATGGCATAGGCTGTCAAGGGAAATTCCTCCTTTCCTTCAGTATTGATGTAATCCATAATATTGCGGCCATTGTGGGAGGTTTTTCAGTCCTATTGTTCCACCTGTGGTACTAGCAGAAATGGCTATATCAGGTAAACTTTAGCTGTTTTGTCTTGATGTGTGGTAGTGGGGTTTTGATTAGCGGTTGAACAGGTAGAAAGAAGGGGAAGAAGTGTAGATACTTCTAGATGTGTGCCATAGATTGCCAAAATAGTAACTTCCAGTGGGTTAAGCAGGGCTGCAGCACTCCTCCAATACAGGGGAAGATGAAATGGTTATATGTAGTTAATAATTTGCTGCTAATATAACACTTCGTGTAAAACTCATTTACCCTGATTAGTGTCCTGTTCTCTGTCAGTTCTCAGATGGAAGCAGAGTTAAACTGATGCAGCCGCTACTTGGTTTGCTTCATAACTGAGGACTGTTCTGGGGAGTCCTGCTGCTGCTCCCCTGCAAAATCCAGAAAGCAAATGAAAAGCCTGGAATTTTGAAGACTAGCTATTTGTGGCAAATAGATGTACTGTAGCTGGCAATACCTTCACATAATGTGTATTATGGCCAACAACACTGGTGTGGTAATGCTCTTTGCAGACCTAGGTGAGGTTTGATAAACCCACAGGATTCAGCTAGCCTTTGCTCATTTGAAGGGGATCAGGTTTAATGCTGAATTTCTGGTTTTAATCAACAGAGGCTCCTCAGGTTGAGGTATAGTTTTTCTTTAACTTTTTTCAGCTTGATGATGCACCATCAGAAAAGGGGTGATCTGTTAACTTCTAAACTTGTATGGCAGTCAGTGGAATATAGCTAATTGTGCAGTTTTAAACTAATAGCTCCAAATTTTCAAAATCTTGAATGGAGTAGTGATATCCTAGTAGGTTAGAGAATTCAGATAGAGATTCCACTGCTTGTCAGAAACAAATGAGCTGCATCTACTTATTTGTCTGGAAAATCTGAGGATTTTTACACCAGAGTATTTTTCTCCAAAATACACATCTCTCCTCCAATTGGGTTATAGGAGAATTTGCCTTCTAACTTGCTGTTACATGCCTCCGGCCAGGAGAGTTCGTTTTATCCGCTTCTTTAGTCAGACAATGCTAAACACCTCTACAAATTAAAAATAAAATATTTCTAGGGTTATAAAAATGTCCTGATTATGAGTAGACTTTATTCATATACTGTGAAATTGGTTAACTTTCTGATGGGAGGCTGGGAGTGCTTTATGCTTGGCTACTACAGTGAAGAAAGTAATTGAAAAGCCAGCATTTCTTGGCATGCATGGGGAAATTTAGAGGCAGCTCTGAATTGTGAAAAGTTTAGCTCACTTCAGATTGTTATAATTTGATTAGTCTTGCTGACTGAGTCAGGATACAGAGGCAGATTCATTTTTGCTTTTTCCAAAGTTCATTCACAGCTTGATATCTCTTCTGTCTTGGATTTAGTGCAGCAATTGAGATTCCCCCCTTCTCCCCCAGTATACTAATAAGATCTGAATGTGGTGGTCTGGCTGCTCAAAAATAGCATATGAAGCACTGTTAAAATAGAACTAGTGTAAGTCCAGCGTGATTAAAAGTTGACTAGTGATTCTGGAAATCTTATTTTTCTATTTTTAGAACGTGTGAATATTGCTGTTCTTTCAGGTGGACGTTAAACTGAAACCAACTGTATATTTTCTTTTCTAAAAACAGTGCATTGGAAAGCTTAACTGTGATCTTGATTAATGAGGCTGTTGTAAGGCACTCACACCACTAGATGGGGTCTGGAAGCTGTGCCTTTTTTCAGAAAATCAAAAAAGGCAAGTCTGTGCATCTTAGACTGTTTACAATAAAATATGTGTTGCAAATATGTATTGTTACGGGATTGCTGGGGGGCAACTCAGCAAGTCAGTTTACATATATATTTCGAGCAACAACTATGTAACTCCAGTTACTTTGAGGTACTCCGGTTCTGCCCTCCCCTTTTCCATGCAGCCCCATGCCCATCTCCTTCTTTTTACTGAAATCAAAAGGCTGCTTTTTTCCCTAAGAAAATATGATAATTATCCCCTTTAATTCATTCTTTTCCTATGTTCATGCTCACCCCCCCTC
>VFFE01005256.1:212939-297196 GCA_008921705.1 Burhinus oedicnemus
CCCCCCCCCCTTACATCAACTAATTTGGAAGTTTTTGAGATCAAAATGATTATCGGTCTGTCCTATTAATGACCATCACATGTTTTCTGCTTGTGATGGGAGTGTGAAGCCTGTGCTTTTTACACGGTGGTATCCATTTGTGAGTCTAGTTCAAGGGTTAAAATGCTGTCTTGGGTCATTATCAGAAATACGTATCTCAGGGCATTTTTGTCAGCCTGGGAGGGCTTATCTAAAAGTTCCCAGGCCCTCATGCCTGCTATGTCCATTGCACTAATTCTGTGGTTGACCTGTTTTTTGAGCCAACTCATGCTCTGAAGTTAGAAAACTAACTTGGAAAAGCTTAGTAGCTTTCTTATGGCCTAGCAAGTTGAACTGGGTTCAGGGAGGGCCCTGTGAATAGCATAGATGATGGAGAAGAGAGAGCGAGGCTTGTGAGGCTGAGAATAGGAGATAAGAAGGAAGCAAGACCTTTCTCATTTGAGGAGCACTGAACTATTAAATATGTTCAGCTGTTTGTGCCGTTACTGTTTTATTTGCTTCAGTTTCTTTTGCTACACTAACCTTTCCCTTTTTTGTCTCATCAGCATGTTCCTTACAAGCATTCCTGGTGGCTTTTTACAAAGTAGAAGAGGTGAAACATAACCAAAGTTGGGGGTGGTTTACCTTCCAAGGCTGCCTGTTCCATGAGAATAAACTATAAGCAGAGAGTGTTTCTGCTTGACACTCAACTTTTTATGTTCCTGCAGTACAACATAGTGTTCCAGGACACCAGTCTTGAGTGTTGAGTTCTGGGAACACTTTTGTCCCCAGAACTCAAATACTGGATTCAAGCTCTGAGTGAGGTAGAAGTGCTTACATGCAATAGACCTTTTTAACATTCTTTTGAAAGTTCAGGAGGCCTGTGCTGTCTGTGTAGTTACAAGTCAATGTACTCAAAAAGCCCAATGATAAGTTGAAAAAAATCCTTGACCACCAGGACAAGCCTGGTATCCCTTGGTGACTGTAAACCTTATGGCGTATTTTAAAAGCTAACTTGATCATACAAGTCATAATAAGCCCAAGTTAAAGGAGTGTGAATTTCAGTGTTTTCCATCAGTGCTTTACAGACGAAGCCAAACAGGAACATTAATTCAACTTTTATTTCTTTCTTTGTCTTGGCTGAGGAGTAACTGCAGTTCAGAGCCTTTTTAAGCAAACTTTTAGCTCACGTTAAAGGAATATTTGTGTCCCAAAAAACACCAGTCAAGAAGGCTCTCTTAATGGACTTCAAGCTAACGTCGAATTTGCTTCCTGCACTGAGAATTCAGAGGAAGCAAACTCCCAAGCTGTGAATAAGGAATACTTGTTGTTAGATATTAGTGAATCACCTAGTGATTAGCTCATTAAATAGTAAGCAAAATATAGAGATGGAAATTTCTTCCCTGTAATAGACTAATGAGATTCAGGGGGAATCTTGAGGGAGGATGCTTCTTAGCAAGTTTATGAATGTCAGGGTATGTTGATCTTGCCAGTGTGTGGAGGACTTTGAAGGATGTGGCTGTACTGTGCTGCTGGTATCCAGCTGACAGTGTTCTCTAAAGTCTTTGTCTTGAACAGAGCTTTTTCTGCCAAGCGGTATTCATTGAACATATATAGAATACATGTTCCTTTTCTGGGTTAAGTGAAGGTGACCCATCCACCTATTCATAGCTAGTACTAGGTCATTATCAGCATGTGATGTGTCATGATTAATAATCAGTCTGAGTCCTATATCCCTATTTCATGCTTAGTTTATAAACAGTCGCAATCAGGTTATTACAGTATCGGTTACAACAGTAACACCAGTGCACAATTCTAAATACAAAACATAGAATTACTACCTTCAGATGTTCCAGCTCCTCTGACAGTCCTCATCTCCAGCTCCTGTAGGACAGATATCCAGGATCTTCTCCATAGTGTGCGACGACTGGAGGATCTTTTCCATTGACCAGGATAGGCATTGGCAGTGATTGTAGCTCTTGATGAGGGGCCACCCCCTTACATCACCAAGCCCTTAATGTCACAGTCCATTTGAGGGTAGTCATATAAGTCTGGCAGCCCACCTGCAAAAGCTGACCCAACTGTGCCCATCTCTCCACCCGTGGGCTGAGGCCCAAGGTGATGATACATGGATCATATTGCCAAATTTGTTTCACCTTTGGAAACACTATCAATAGGTTGGTGAGGCCTGTTGATGGGGAGGAAGTAACCATAATTCCCACTGGGGCAGAGGTCAACTTGGTTACCCCATACTAGGTGTTCAGCTTAGTCATTGTGCTGCAGGAAGACACAAAACAACTCTTACAGTAATATACTAAATGCATAACTTCTGGACCAAATCTGTTGGAAATCACAGGTACTCAGTACTTCTGAAAATGCAGTTCTTGGCTTCTGATTGCTTTGCCTTATAGTTTCACTTGTTTCATTTAGTTCACAGCCTTTTAAAGACCTGATGAGTACTACCTTCTTGTTTCTGGAACAGTGTAATCGTCTCTGATGGCAAGAGGAAAACACTGTATGTACTACATGACTTCTTTCTGTGGAGGGGTATGGAATGTCTCTGTACTCATAATAATCTGAGGATGTGGAAGTCTTGCAGGTGATTTATGTTAGATTGACATGCTGACGTGCAGTTGGAAAAGCTATGTTTCAAGATCACAAGTCCTTTGTTGGTTTTGAAGTAGAAGTGGTAGCTACCAGAACTACAGACAATTTAAGAACAGTTCTTCAGAGTTTAATTAGATGCATGTCAAATAGTCCATCTTCACAAGAGAGGCTAAGTATTACCTCTGAACAGAAGCATGGTTTATTCTGTTGGGGTTTTTTTTGTTGATGGGTGAGAGTGCAAGGAAAAGGAAGGAAGGGGAGATGATGAGTGTTTGCAGCTCTGTCTGTACCATAGGTGATATTTATAGTCTGTTACATAGGGACAACTTTAGAAAAAACCTGTGTGGTGATGCGGAAGGTATTCTGAGGTCATAAAACCAGCATCGTAATTGAGACCAAGTCCATAGATTTAGATCTCCAACGGTTGACAATTTTAGTTTCCAGGCTCATACCTCCAAAGTACCTGATCCTTAAAGATCATACCAGAAGAACAGAGACAGCGGTTATTTTCTGAGAAATGCTCATGCGCATGCTGAGTCTTATCCTTTCTAGCTTACCTTCCTGAGCTCACTCTTAAAAGTAGCTGTTGCCTAGATTTATCTGTGTGTTACGAAGATGTCTGGTATGTTGGCTGAAATACTGAGCTTTAGGAAGTGCAAGTGTGGGATCCAGTATTGTTGATGGTTGTGTTGCAGAGGATATTAATCCGGGGAGTAACCACAGGGTTTGCTTCTGACAATTGAATTTAGTGAGGTTCAGGGCTCTTCAGAGGCTAGAACTGGTGGATTGGGAATTTTCTCAAAAGTAGCATCTTCAGTTGTAACTGTGTTTGCCTTACAGGTTTTTAATAAGATGTTAGATGATGGCTACAGGAGTGGGATGGCAGAAATAGTATGTGGAGATTTAAGGTTTTTCTTTGACTGTTTTAGTTTTTGACCCTGCATGTAAAGGAAAGAAGCTTGTGATTCTAATAACTTCTGAAGCGTGTGCTTTGGAATTGCCAAAGCCCCTGCAGATGAGGGAGTCCTTTACATCATTGTCCTGGTTTCAGGTAAAACAGGACCAATTTTATTCAGTAACTTTTCTTTTTAGCTAGGCCTGTCCTAACTGCTGAAATTGGCAGCATATTTTGCAGAAACTGTTTGCTCTCAGAGTGCTAAGACTGACGTTTATAGTTGATGCCAAGGAATGGGATGCAGAGAGGCTCTTGCTTATACTTATTGCTATAACAGCCAAGGCCAGCCAACTTTGTTACTTGCCCCCTTGGAGGGTTGGAAGCAGAAAAGTGTAGATGGGTCACACCTGTGGGGTGGAGTGGACAGGACAGGTGACCCAAAACTGGCCAACAGGGTATTCCATCTCATCTGCCTCATGCTCAGTATAAAAGCTGAGGGATCAAAGGGTCAGCTCTCTTTCCTCAATGGCCGACATCCTAGGAGGACTCTGTCTGTTCATCTGCCTTTGATCCCAGTCGTGAATCCAGATCTGGAATCCAGTTCCCATCCATCACTGAGTCCAGTGTGGGACTTCCCCAGTGCCTGCTGGTGACATAATTGTCATCCTGAGAGCTTGATAAGGTTTTGTATACATTTCTTTATTTTCTTTTTATTTTATTATTAATATTTCATTAAAGTAGTTTAGTTCCTTCTAAACTCTTTTAAGTCTCTCTCTCTCCCTCTCTCTGCCTCCCTTCAAAGTGGGGCAGGAGAGAGATCATCTGTCATTCTGACTAGGCCAGTCGGCCCAAACCACAACAATCATTGAATCGGCAGCTACCTGTTTAAATTATTTCAGTGCAATAGAAGTGTGCTGCATGTTTCTGTTTGGAGGCGTTTGTTAGTCCTGCTGTCAGCAGAGCACTGTATTGATGAGTGCAGGAAAAACATGTGCATCTTGGCAACCACTTTTTCATTGTCAAACTTACCAGTTCATTTTTTTTCCCTTCCCAGTTGAACCATTTCTTGTGAACTTTGAATAACTTTACTGCTGCTTAAAGTAATTCATTTAGCTAGGTTACGGTATAACAAATTTTACGTGCTGCTTAGGCATTCACCAGTATGGGTCAACCACACTCAAATAGTTCAAATAACTATTTGTCTTCTCTCATAGTTCAGGAAATACAACTCATCCCACACGTGTACCATCCTCGTCTGTTTGCTTCTGTGCTACTGAGGCGGCTCAACTGATTGGTGTGTCTCAACCTAGAATTTGAAGCTCTCCTGACCTGGTCCATCCTGGCATATTTGTCCCAAATAACACAGGGACTAAACTTAGATTTTTTTTATTATTATTTATTTATTTTTCCCCCTACTTGTTTTCCATTATTTCTTAAAAGTTCCTTTTAATGTCATAGAAAGTGAGCTGATCGTTGCTTAAATTCATGAGGATTGAATCATTCTTTCCTGGAGATCTTTGGGACTTGAAAGAACTTTTGAATGGTAATGGCATTGGGGTGGGAATGGTATTTTTGGGATTTTTTTTTTTTTTTTACTTTATTTTTCCTCATTGTAACCATAGATAGATCTCCAAACTGTTTACCACAGGTTTAGCCAAAATCAAATGACTTCTTTAGTGTTAGAAACATCTAAGGTAGTCTCCTCTGCCTTTCTAGTAGGGGGCCACAGAAGAAAAAAGGGAGTACTTGCAAATAAGCCTTTTTCACTTTGGGCAAAGAGAGATGGTGACAATCATTAAGGCTTTAGTCATGCTGATGGCTTAAGTGGTATTTCTGCTGGGAAGAGCACTTTCCTGCATATGGACTCCTTTTTTGTGGTTGCCACTTTGAGCCAGTTAATGCTTTTTTTTCTTTTTTTCTTATTTTTCTTTTTCCCTTTTAAGGACAGAAGGGCTGTGCTAAAGTTGCAAAAGATGTAAATCAGTGAATTTATAGCTAGATATTTTTCACTCTGAAGCAAGTGATCTTTTCTGTTGGTGGTGTAAGCACCAACTAGTAGTCTAGAAATACTTAAGTAAGTGTGCAAGTCTGCCGAATACTGCCTGGTATTCAAGTGTGTGAAGCAGGTGCTGCAGTGTCTTGTTCCCACCTTTGTCTTGTCCTTATTGTGGAATTAACCAGGATGGTACTGTAGGAAGGGCCCTCTCACTTAGCTTCTGTTCTAGGTGTAGACATTCCTTATCTCATTGGCAGTCTTGCTTTATTTATGCCTGACCTTGTCAGTCCCTCTGGGATAGAGGGTTTAGCTTAGCTTTTTCTATGTTTGGGCTGGTATCTTTCCTGTAGTGGAGTGTATTCAGGTTAGTCCACTGATGTGCAAACTGAAGATCTTTGAAATTTTTTTTCAGTGACAAAATGAAAGATTTTTGACTTTCCTCTGGCATCCCCAGATTTGTTGATCAGACATACAGCTGAGTTTTGGAGTACTGAGGTTCAAATTGTATAATAAAAATGTGTATTCTTAGTACTTCAGCTTTTAATTCTTTGTTGTTCTCAGATAGGGCTATGGTGACTCTTCTTCTGTTCAGATTTTCCTGTCTTGATTTATTAATATTCTCAAACCTTCATTAGTTAAAATCATACTGTCCATTGCAGATAGTTAGCCCTCCATCATATGCATGGGGATTTTCTGATTTGAAGATTAAACTTTTTCACACCTACCAGCATCCTCACACTAGCCCTGGTTTGGTTCTGGCCAGGCACTTCAAGCTAGGTACTGTCCCTTTGCTCTGTGGGATCCAGCTTACTCCCAGAAGCAGTGGTGGTATTCAGGTTTATAATTTTCAAGAATATAAGTAGCTTCATGCAGTAAACAAGGAGTCAGGAAACCCGGGTGTGTTTCACAGTGTTGGGCAGGTCTGTTGATTGACCTCTCTTGCCCTCGGCTTTTCCTGTATCAAGGAATGGTAATATTGCCTACTTCAAAAGCCTCACAATACTTAATCTTTTTGTTAGCTTTGAAATTCTCTAACACACAAGTCTTTCTAAAGCAAGAATTTAAAGTGCAAAGTACTGTCCTTGCAATGCAAATTTAAAAAGTATAAAATAGTATTCTGTTGTTCAAAAGAAGCTCTGATTTAATGGGGTTTTGTAGCCTGCTTTTTTAAGGAAATAGGTCTGTGATCATACAAGCTTTGTCCTAATCACCTTTATGCCTCATTTCAATGAGGAGGGAATTAAAATGAGGAAAGGAATAAAAAGAGATACCATTTTTGTTTTTTAAAAAAAAAAAAAAAAAAAAAAAAAGAAAACTTAAAAAGGAAAATTACTGGTTACTGAATACAAGGGAGAGATCCTCTTAGTGCATTTACTGGGAGAACATCTGAAATGTTAGTTCAACCCTGTTGTAAGACAAGGGAATTAGTCTTTAAAAGATCAGTCCGTGGGAAACTGGTGGAACCAACTTGATGACCAAAGTTGTGTGTGCAGTTGTATTCAGTTAGCTTTACATGATAATTTCTATTCATCTTGTACCTATTAAAGGCAAAAGCTTTACTGATTCAAGACTGGACTGTGCTTCTGCAGGAGCATCTTGGATCTTGCCACTTCTTCTGTCAAAAGAAAGGCCTACTCTCCTGTTGCTGCTCTTTTCTTTAATTTAAGATTCTGTAGCTTTGGTAAATTAAAAATTCATGCAGCTTTGCTAGAGAAGAGAAGGGCGGTGAGTGTGTATATATATATATTGGATGAGAGAACAAATCTGTGGCTGATGTTACTCAGCTTTTCTAATGCAATACGAGAATCGCAGCACCAAAACATGTATAGGGAAAAATGCTTCGAAGGACAGCAGTATTGATACGTGACTGCTTTTGTGTAGGTGCTAAGGTATGAAAATAGATTTATTCCTCAGGAGGAATTACCAACTTTTACATTCAAATTATTTTTCTGAGGTAACCTTCTCAGGTATCTGTGTTCTTTGTGTTATATTGACTTTGGTGTGTGCTTCGTTTTGGAAACAGCTCCTGTTCCTTCATTTGGCTTAAAGGTCATCTTCCCTGGCATGTTTTGCTGTATTTGCATATTCTCTGTCTGGTTATCTGATGAAAGCTACTCCTTTGTGATTTGCTGGATTCAGCTGAGCAGTGCTCTCTCTCTCAGTCTGTACTCCATCCTACAAGGTACTATTTCTGAACAGGCTGAATAATGGACTCCGACTATAGAATTTAGGGATTAGAAAAGGAGGAAAATGATCAGGTGATTTAGCTAGTGTAGCTTGTGGTTGTTGGACAGTTTACTTTGTATTCTCTACTTCTTTTCTTGTTTAATCTGGCTAAATGTTTTGTTTCTTTTCCTGCAAAACTATTTTAATGTCTACTAGATCTCATCTATTACTTTATATTACAGTAACACCTAGATGATTCAAGCAGAGAGTGAGAATAGGATACTCTTGTGCCTGCTGACTCTCAGATCTGTAGTGAGGGTGAGCCTAGGCCAGTGAGAATGTTTGGGAACAGGTCTGTAGTAAGACCAAAACAAACCTTGAATAGAGCTGGAGGAGGATGTGAAACATTCAAACAAATCGGGGTTTTTTTGTTGTTGTCATTTGCTACTGTTTAATCGCTGTAATGGCAGAGATAAGCCTTAAGTCCTAAAAGGATAAAAGTAATACAGATGAGGGGGAGAGTTTAGTACACTTTATGCCTCTGGTCTCATCATCTTCCTCAAAATACTGAAATTCTGTAGGTTTTTTTTTTCCTGTAAGTGAAAGCAGAATAAAGGAAAACATAATGCCTTCTGGAGAACTGCCTGAGATCACTGGGTGAAGCAACATTAGCGTTTAGTGATTCAATTAGATCATAAGGGCCCAACCACGCAAGCCTTTGTTGTTACAAGGTCTGGGTGCTCTGGGTATGTAAATCTGGTGACGTTTGACGTTCTTAAGGCTCCAGATTCTGAAGTCAGTTATCAGATAAGAATCTCTGTTATTTTAAAACAATTAATAAATTATTTTCTTCCTGGTTTGGAGGGAAAAGTGAAGCTTCTGTTCACTTTAGAGCTTTCCATGGATGAAAGTTTATTAATGATGGGGGATTCCTTTTTATACTAATTCACATGTTCCTGACCCTCACAATAAAGACCAGAAAGAATGACACGTTCTTGAACACGCAGAATTTTCACCCTAAATTCCCTACTTTTACAGTCTTGGTGGATGGAGTTGATTTTACTTCTATGTTCTTTTTGAAGGAAAGCAAAAGTGTTTAGTTTTGCTAACAATACACAGCCTTTATATTATTTGGTTATTCTTTAAAGTCCCAGCAAATACCCCTTACTTCCAGTTAAGGATTGCAGGGGATGTAGTTCTTGAAGAGAGTTCTTGTAAAGGTAGTGAGATAATCAGAAATAGTAATGACAGAATTTAGAAAAATGAGCATGTTACTGAGAAATAATAAAATCCTGAGCGTGCCTTTTTAATCTTAAGACACTGATGGGCTTCCTTCACATATGTTAATGCTTCTGAATACATACTGAGAAACTCCATACACTTTGACACAACTTACCTGCTTTTCAAAGAAACGATCTTGAGATTTCTAAGACTTGTAATCTACTTTAAAAAATAAAAAGTATGCATGTTAATTGATCTTGTGCTTGCTTTTCTATTATTGGTTAATTTAGCTCTTTCTAAGTGTTTGCTCCAGACTAAGTAAGAGTTGTGTGTGTGTGTTTACACACACAGAATAACTTTCTTCCAAATAAAACACCAAACCTTTCTGCAGTTTTCCAAGCCAAGATTCTGTTTGCCGAGTTTCATTCCAGTTTTTTTTGCATAGTTAGAAGTTCCTCAATTTTGTGGTTACAGAAATGCTGACAAACACAGTTGTATGCAATGATGTGTGTTAGTTACGAGCATTCAATTCATTTTTTCCTTTTAAGGTCATTCTTTCATTAAGTTAATTTCACACACTGCTGTTTATGATATCAACACTTTCTCCCTTCCTTCATTCCTTCCTTCCTTCCTTCCTTCTCCCTCTTAAATGACACTTATTTCCCAAGGACGGTGTCTGTACTGCAGTTCACTGTCAGATTTGTAGCTTATCAAGAGAAGCTATTCAATGGTTTTATTTAATGGTTCTATTTCATGCTGTCATGCATCCTGTTTTGGTTTTTTTTGTTTGTTTTTTTTTTCTACCAAGACACTGATCTTCTCTCAATTTTAATGGCCACTGTCTGTTGCCAAGCTAACTTTTGAATAGCCTGGGTTAAGCTTATGTTACCACTCAGGCAATCGACTTTTCAAAAAAGGATGAAACAACTTCTTTGTTTAGAAAACGGGAGAGAGGAGGAGAGGGGGACGCTTGTTTCAGGTACAGACTTTTCCTGCAAATTCTGAGTGCAGCAAGACTACTTCTTCCCTCACCCTACTAGCTGCCAGTAGAAAGGGATTTATTTACTTTAGTGGTGCTGCTCTTGGATTGAAAGCCTTCCATTGTTTGGCTGAGCCGGTATTTAGTTAACACTTGAGTGCTGCCTGTGTGCAGTGTATCCCACTATGGAAATGACCATATTGCACATAACTGTCCATTCTCTCCCTCCTCAGCCTCCCTCTAGCTCCAGCATGTGTGTTTGGATTGCGATGTTCCATCTGTGGACTAAATATTTCCCTTAATCATTCAAGATGACTTTTTTAAAAACTCAGAGCTGGTAGGCAACGTCAGCATTCCACAGCTGGCTGAGTGAGGCAAATTTGGAAGCAGACTAAGTCCCAGAGTAGTCTGGGTCTGGATTCATAAAGATAATGTCTCTGGCAGAAAGGGCACCCATCTTATTCAGATAGCCTTTTAGGGCTGTCTTTGGATTTCTCACTAGCTGTCATGGCCTGCGTCTTTGAGAGGGGAGTATTGCTCTTAGTCTGATGCATCAGTAAACTTTTAGTCGCTGCAAGAAGGTGTGGCCTCTGAAATTCCTTCGCTGGAGCATGTAATAGGGAGCAGGCAGAAGTGGCAGTTCTAACATAAGCAACTTATCCAAGCATGTCTACACTGCCCCATGTAATCCTGTGTGAAAAAATCCAAAAGTAGCACTGACTAAAGGTATAGAGCAGCACCATGATGCAACCGGGAAAGCAGAGATAGTCATCTGAACATGGAACATGCTTAAACACAGCTCTCCCCTCCTTCTTCCCTCCCCACCTCAATAAAAGAAAAAGACCAAAAGCTCTGATTCGGATTAGTTTGAAGATCTTTAGAGCTTCTTGATTCAGACATCCTCTTTAATACTAAAGAGTATTACTACTGGTTGAATACTGTAAAAAATAACATTACTTGCCCCAACTTCTTTCTTGGAGATGGCTGACTGCTTTTTTCCTGCAATTTTGATGGAGATGGAATACTGTAGAAGACATCTTGGGCAATTACTTTTTTTTTTCCCCCTAAAGTCAGCATGGATATTCTATAATGAACTAAATCTTATAATGGAAATTATTGAACTACTGGGATTCCTTAGTTCTGAATACTGCTCGCATGTGCACTGCCTGCTGTAGGAGGCAGAGGAAGAGAGATTTCTCAAATCTTTGATCTCCTCTATTTGTGAGCTAGGTTGCAAGCTTTTCCACCAAGATGGAGCCATGATCTGCACCCCCTCCAAACCCTCCCTCCATCATATTTCTGACTGTATTTCTCAAACATTCTCTCCTAGAAGTAGAGAGAGAGCAAATATTTCTCCTGTTTGTTTCAGGAAATGGATGCTTGGGGGTTTTGATGTCAGTTTGTCTCTCTTCATCCCCACCTAACTACCTGCTACTTCTTTTCATAGCTTGTTAAAGGAAAACACTGGTCAGTTAGTTTAACAAGCCCTTTCAAAGAGGCAGAAAGGAAGCAAGCAGAACACAGCAGGGTGGGCAAAACAGAAAACCACTGTCTTGTGATTAGTGCAGCAAAATGCTGCACTTGGAGCTAGAGTCTGGTTTTGGGGACAGAATTGAGGCAAGTGGGGAAAGTCATCAGCATGTTGTGCTTCTATATGAACGGCAAATGGCTATTTTAGCATTTCCTTCTCTATCAGCCAAGCTTAGCCCATTGCCTTTTTTTATTGGGTTGGGGGGGTGGGGTGGTTTTTTTTATTTTTCCCTTTGAGGCAGATGTTTAAGGAACTGCAGCACAAACTGTTTCCATTATATGTGTGGCTGAATTGTGTGGCGTGAGGGTATGAGGTACGCAAAGCTGTGGATATTTTGAGGGTTCTTAACTGTGCAGCTCCTTAATTCTAGACTGTATATGATCCTAATTTCTGAAGTTCTAGTCTTTCTTACTTCATTTAATTTCTGAAGTAAAATATTCTTTTAGAGCACTGTTGCACTAAGGTTACTGAAACACAATACAGAATTAAACTCCCAAGATGTGTTTTCTTTGATAGCTTTGACTGCTATAGGAGCTTAATGAAAACATCTGTAAGCAGAATGGAAACTAGTTTAATACTACACTACTATTAGTATAAAATATAATCTCAAAATATTTCAGACGGGGCATAATAATAGTAACCATGGAAACTTTGCTTGAAGATTTGAAAGGATGGGGCATCTGGTAGGCTCACTCACTTGTAGGCAGGAGGGAATTCCGGATTGCACTTTAGATTGAGGAGGAGGAGAGGGGCTTGAGGTGTAGTGAGAAAGTCTTGGTGCAGCAGTGTCTGCACCTTAACATTAAGTCTGGTTGGTGCATATATGCTATGGTGTTCTTACCCACAGTGGAGAACTTGTATATTTTTGTAGAAAAATCAACCTTTCTTAGCCAAAAAAAATCTAGGTTTATTTCTTCTGCATGTTTTTTGGGTTGGATTTTTGGTTGTTTTTTTAGTTTGGGTTTTTTGTTTGTTTGTATAATTTTTGTGCAGTGGTTTTGGGGTTTTTTTGTTGTTGTTTTTTGGTTTGGTTTGGTTTTTTTAAGGAAGTGGAAACTTCCATAGAAAAAAATTTTGGCTCATACAAACCTATCAGGAAAGGGAGAGGGGAACAAAAAAGAAAAGTTGTGTGTGTTTTGATTTTTTTTTGTTGGTTTACTCTTTTTTTTTTTTTAATGCCTGAGTGACTATTTTGAGCTGGCTGAGTACTTTATTGATCTTGATGAACAGAAACTAGGGCTGATGGAGGGGGATCCTAAATCCTCACCTCCTTGTCTCTAAGGTTACAGTTTCTAGTATTAAATTTTCTCATGTTTTTATTAAAAACCATAAACCGTATTAAGGGGAGCGCAGTGGCTCTGCCTAGGAGGAGGAGAATGCACACACATGTGAGAGAGCAGGACTCTTCATGCTGATACAGGGGTTCAGAATTTTTGGCACCCAGCTTGAAGCGCTTACTAGTTGGCTTTGAAAATGTGACTCCTGGTTCCTTTGTGGCACCCTGGCTTTGACTGTCCGGTTCACAAAGTGTGTGTGTGTGAGAGCAGTGTATTTCTAGTGCATTCATTATGTGGAGTCTTCTATTTTGTTTTTGGTTTTGTTTAACTCTGGCTTAGGAACAATAGTTTTTTAACTTGACAGTATCTCATGTAATGATGCATGCTTCAACCTGCATGGAATGTGGCTTCCCATCTATGTGGAGTGACTCATTTTTCACAAATGTTGGGGCAGAGGGCTACATCAGCAAGTAAAATGCATTAAAATCTATGAATAAACTTCTCTCTAGAATCTGCAAATTCTGTGCTGGCATGCCTTGTCTGGTCCAGAAGGTGCATAAAAGTCAAACCCCTTAAGAAGATTTGATGGGGATTCCTCAAATCCTGTTAACAAAAGGTCGAGCTCTGGTACTGTTTAAGGTGGTTTCAGTGATCACTGAACAAAAAAGGAATAAAATGTCTTTCTTCTTTGTCTCCCTTTCCATACACACAGTCTTTTCAAGTGCAGGGATTGAAATTAAGTCTTTGAAAAAAACAGAAAGCCCATACAGTGCAAGTTGAATTTCAGGTATGCTTTGATTATCTTTAGGTTCCTGGATGGAACAAATTCCATATTCTGTTATTGTTTTAAAGAGAGAGCCTGGAAACTTGTGACCCTGTGTTTTTGTCTTGTGTATTTCAATAAGAACTGATACAAATACTCTAGCTGTGATCATATAGCCTTATATGGGACAAGGAAACTAGCTAACTCAACCATGTGAGAGTTTTAGGTAATAGTGTCATGTGGTAGCATAATTATCTTGCCTGCTTGGCAATATTTTTAGATGAAGCAAGTTTGAGATTAGCTAAGTGACTTATTTTAGCATTTCTTGCAATAACTTGTTAGTAAGATGGCCTTTTATTTGAGACAGCTGGAACTGATTGTAGAGTTCAAACATCCTCTGATGCCCTATAGAAATGTAAATTGAAGCAGAAGTGAGATAATGGTCAGAGTGTCTACAATTGGAGAAAATGCCATGTGGTGCCAGAGCAAAGGAAAAAGAAAAGTTTGGGCTGGCTGGATTCAGGCACCAGCTGAAGAAAAAGAGCTGAGTGCTGGTAGGGTCAGTCTCAAATGCAGACATCCCAGAGGTACAAGAACAGCCTTTATAAGGCTAAGGCTACTCTGTAAGACTTTACTCCTATGCAGGAAATGTATTTGTTATTAACAAAACTACTTAGTCTTTAACTTTACTCTTCTGAAGACTTTACAGTATTAGCATTTTGATAGTTTGTTATTCAGGTTTTGAATCATGTTTGTTCAGGAGTTGATGCTTTGAAGCAGAAACTAAGATTATAGTTTACTGGGCTTGTTTGTTTGAAATGACTCAGTAAGGTTAAAGAGAGAGTTCTGTCTTTAAATAGTTCAGTTTATATGCACGGCCCATCTCACTTATTTCCTCTGTCTTTTCCCAGTTCACTGCTCCGCTATGGTGGAAACCTCTCCCTTCAGAGTGCCATGAGTGTCCGGTTCAACAGCAATGGAACCCAGCTGCTGGCACTGCGTCGGCGCCTTCCCCCAGTCCTCTATGACATCCACTGCCGGCTGCCTGTCTTCCAGTTTGACAACCAAGGGTACTTCAACTCATGTACCATGAAAAGCTGCTGTTTTGCAGGTGATCGTGATCAGGTAATAAGCAAACAATGGTGTCCTGAGTCTCCAGAGTTCCCCGAGTGTTTGAAAACACCTCTGCAAGGGTGTTTTTTCCTGATTCAGGAATTAAAACAGGAGACAGGACATGTGTAGTCTTACCTCAGAACTGTTTTGCAACATTGGCCCTGAAAAAAGAAAAACATGTACATGCACATGGTAAATTTTACCTCTTTTTTGATGTAATCTAATACTTACTCGGAAGGTGATATTCACAAGAAAAACATTTGCAGAGGCTTTTTAGGCCCAATTAATATGACTTTGGAACCATGAGTAGATAATATTATTTACATATGATAAGGAAGCATCTTCCTTTCATTTCAGTATTGGTACTGAGTCCAGTAGAGGTAGTCCCACAAAACATAAACAGTGTGGATTTATAGAGTTATTGATTCTTATTTCAAATGATAATGTTTCTCCTTTAATACTATACTACTTTTTCAGATTATAGGTCTTTATAGTTTAGTATTCTGTAAGTGGTGATGGCAGGTGGTTAGGAAGGAATAGTTTGTTACTTTACTGAGGCAGGACTCTGTCCCTGCTACTGATCACAAAGAAACAGGTCACACATAAAGTGACTAACAGCAGTTTGTATGATTCTAGAGCTGGCTATTGTCTTTGGACAGCTGTATTTAATAACCACTAACACTGTTTAAGGACAAAAAATGTATTTTCAAGCCATGATAGTATAGAACTAAGATCTGAAAATTCTTTGCTGTCATCAATAAAATTCCTGCAGTCAGAATTCAGTCATTAATTCTGTTGCTGCTGCTCCAGGAGGCAGAGTTGAGCTTCTTTCAGATTGCAAGTAGGAAATACATTTATGTCACTAAACTCGAGCAGCATTTCTGAGTTCTACATAGTTTTTGTCAGGAGTGTGAAAATGCAGTAATGAAACCATCTTAAAAAAACAGTGGTTTTACTATAAAGAATGGGCAAACATCTGTATTGTTTAAGAATAAAACTGCTGATGATTTGTGGTCCATTATTTAGTCAGCCTAAAGATGACACTCGTTTCTCCTCTGGAAATCAGAGTAGACCTGTATACACTCTACCATATAGTTTAGCTTCTCATCTGTTACTGAAAATCTAGATAAAAGCCTTAGTGTCTGTTGTTGTGCTTTCTCAGCCATTTTCTTACAGGTATGATGCTATTTTAATGGGAAGAATATGGCTGGTTTGGGTCAGGTTGATGCAGTACTTCAGAAACCTACATTTTTTAAAAACTTGATATTCTTTTGGGTTGACGGACTTTCTGTTCAGATAAGTAGCAGCACATAATGCTACTAACCAGTTGGAAATCAGAGCAAAAAGCGTTTATATTCCTTTATAAATGCTATAAGAAGCTAATAGGGAAGGTGAAGTTTAATATGGAATATTAGAGAGTTGTGGAATTTGACATGTAGATACCTGCTTATACCCATCATCTAACTGGAAGGAAAAAATAATGAAGTCGCAGAAAATACCAACATGTGGTCCAACTGTATATGTCTGAAACTGTCCAGTAGTGCTCAAATTCAGCTGACTAAGATTGTCAACACTATGAATAGTCCTTAGAGACTGCCTTTTACAGAGAACCCAATTCCAGATGTATCTAGAAAAGAAGGTTAGAGTTGGAACCTACTGTAAGATACACAAGATGAATAAAAAAAATGACAATGTTTGCCCTTCTGTACAACTAGTATGCTTTTGCTTTTTGGTGAGTTTTGCGAGAATGAAATAATGTATACAAGACTCCCCCACAAATCAGAATTCACCAAAAAAAGAAATAAATCTGTTTCCAATTTAATCTGGTTTCAACCCCCTTTCCCATTTAATATTGTTGTCCTTTGTCTTAATAAAGAATGTCTTTCATTCGAGATCCATGCAAAGTGAGCTTCATAGAATTCCTTGCTTATATTTCCTTGTAGGATAAAAACTTTGTGAGGGCTGTGGCTCATTTGAAGGGATCTAAGGATAAGAAACTTGTGTTCAAATTATCAGTGGCACTTGTGGTAGGAAGGCTTCCAGAAATTTTCTCTCATTGCACCACTGATTTTCTCTGTCTTTGATTTTTCTTTTCATCTTTATTAAACTGATGACTCTTATCTTTTTTTCTCTTTTAAACTGTCTTAAATAGTTAGGTTTTAATACTTCATACAGAGCCTAGTAATTTAAAAATGTCACTCTCCTGTGTTCAAAAACTACTATGTGTTGTCTGCACAGTTAGTTCATCTAATAAAGTTGCATTTCAATTTTATATTTTAACCTTAACAAGAAAGGGATATCCTTGACTCTTCAATGCTGAGAATGCAGTTCCATTGGAAAAAAGGTGAACTACTGAAAGGGGGAGGCCTGTCTTATCCAGCAGAGGTGATGCACACCCTTTCACTGATTGAACTTCCCAACCTGGCAGCAGCATTTACTACTTTTTCTGGGTTAATGACTTATATTGACACTCAGAGGGCAAATGTTTCAATGTAATATAAGGAAGGGATCAGACAGTGGGTGAGAGATGGAGAGATGGCCTTTTGGCACTGTAAGACTCAGCTCCTCACAGAACTACAGCCTTTGCTAATCTTTTTATGAAGTTTGTACATGGAAAATGGTTTACTCACAAGAAGTTTTCCTGTAAATCATGACCGTTGGTGTTTAAAAACCTACAACTGTTAGTATCTTAGTACTTGCCTTTGGAAGTTTGCTGTAACACAGTGGTGAAAATCTACAGAGAAGGTAAATAACACCTTGTTCTGTATGGAACTGTTGGATTCTAGTATGGCAAAAATGAACAGATTCCAAGCTGCAAGCACACAACTTGGGAGTTCGCTTAGAGATCACTCTTATATTTTAAGACATTAAATACTTAAGTTCCCATAATGATCAGATTTGTTATTCTTACTTTGACAAAGTATGTGTGCTAAATTAATGTAATTTCTTTGCACAAATAAAACACAGACTACTAGTTGGGGAACAGTTTGATTTGATTGTCTGTTGATGGCAGTTAGACTCTGTATACTAATCTTTTCTCAGTATTGTCTTTTTAGTGCCCACAAATTGTGGTAGGTACTGAACAAGACCTGGATCCAAAACTCCTGACTTGTCTACTCTAGAGGGGAACCTGCTACCAGCAGGTGTGCAGTGGTCTGCATACCAGCTTGTTTTATTGGAGCATCTGTGATGCAAGTAGATTGAAACCTCTTAACAAAGAATGAGATACCATTAGTGCTTTAAGGAGCAAAACTCAGAAAGATTCATCTGTTAACCCTAATGATTTTTTTTAAGTTTAAGAGAACACATTCTGAAGTGCTTAGATGGCTTTGATTTGTTGCAGGTATTTTGGGTGTGTGGGTTGTAGCACAAGCTAAGTGACAGGGATCTCGGAGGATGAAGAGCTTTGCTTCTTTTTGTGTCCTTGCAAACTGTTGTTTTCCTCCAAAAGCGTTATTGCCCCAGTCCTTGTGAATCTGATTTGAAAATCAGTGAGCAGTATATGCAAGCATTTTTCCTAGAAATGCCATAGTCAGACTGTTCTTGTTTCTTACAACTACCAAAGCTTGAGAGGCAATATTTAGTTGGTGTTTTATTTGCACCCATTTATAATTACCTTCGTTTGCTCCTCTCAGAACTCGTCTTTTGTCCATGTCATGAATGTAATGACCTCATTCACATGCCACCAATTTTTCTTTTCTTTGTAGGAGAGCTCTGATGTTGGTAGATAAATGCATTCAAAATTGTATACCGTTTGCATTATCTGGGAGCTCACTTGAGTCATACAGCTGTGGAAGGGAGGCAGGATAAGATAGGCTAGATGGATCAAGAGTGACTCTCAGCTGCCCACTCCCTCTGTTGGCTATAGAGATTTATGTGAGAGCATAATCTATCCATCTTTCTGTTAACAGGCATCCAGGCCTAGAATTTTAAAAGCAGTTTATGCACCTAACTCCCACTGGCTTTACCCTAGAGTGCACAAGTGTTTGTTTACATACAAATTATAAAATGTGTGAGAATCTCAAGTTGTGTCATGGTACTGGGGGAGTTTCCATTCTTCTTGTCAGCATTAGAGTTTGAGAAATATTATTTAAATACTAAGGATTTTTAGTTGCTAGACTCATTTGGAAAGTATCTTCTTGGATCTGAGGATATGGGAAGTATTAAAGAGCTTCAGATTTAATGCATTTTTCAGTGGAAGAGCCTCAGAGGCCAGGGTGATGGGCAGCAGCAAAAAAAGCCCCACAAAAATACACAAAACACAAAACCCCCTCCAAACTAAAATAGACCAAAAGCTTTTCTTGCTCAAGAATTGCTGTCTGTGTCACAGCGATGAATGCTATCAGCTCATTCCTTTTTTCACTCTGCAGATAATGTGAAGCTCTATAAGGCTTGTAGCTGTAAAATCAACTGCTTATTGCCCGATTTAAAAAAGGCGGGGGTGGGGAGAAATAACTTGTACCCTGTGAATCAAACAAAAAGTGTCTTGACTCTGGCATGCCCTCAGACATTACATCACCACTCAGCCTTTTCTGTTGACATTACACTGGTATAGGAGAGTTTCAGGAATGCACCGCTCACGGTACTTCAGACTGCTCCGACTCCCTATAAAGTTACAGCCTTCATTATGTTGAAGTCTGTGTGCTAAATAGCCCTGGTTAGGGACAACCCCGTTTTTAGCAGGACAGAATTATTACA
The DNA here is from genome assembly GCA_008921705.1 of Burhinus oedicnemus. Lineage (NCBI taxonomy): Eukaryota > Metazoa > Chordata > Aves > Charadriiformes > Burhinidae > Burhinus > Burhinus oedicnemus. Next base: position 232,204 of record VFFE01005256.1, read on the forward strand.
TGAACGTAACCCTTCCAAGAACAGGATTAGCTGTATAGGTGCCAGGGGTTGTACATTGCCTTTGTAAAGAAATAGAACTTTTATTGTGTTCTTCTCTGTGTCATCTAACTTAAAGGCCGTTTATCTCAGGAAATAGTACTTATCAGTGTCTAGCTTTAAAAACTAGAAAGAAGACAGGGCATTATTCTTCTAAAGAATATATTGTGAATTTCCTGTGCATAGAAGACTTCTTAATGAACAGTAGCTTACTGCAGTCAGTATTTCTTAATATATGAAAAGCACTCAGTGTGCAAATACGTTGTTCTGCTTGGATGAAAGGAAAATCAATGTCTTACTCTGTCTTAAATTTGCTTTTTCCAAGAATTACTAATGAGGTTGTATTTTGTTTTTTAGTTTATTTAAATGGCGTTTTAAATCCCAGCTATATGCATAACAGTACAGACATACAAAATACATACATGAATAATTTATCTGGCTATGAAACTGTTTGTTTATTTCTTCCCCATCACTTTTGGTAATTGACATGGGAGAGTCATACTGAAAATGGCTCTTCAGAGTCAGGGTCTTGACAGAAGGGGCTGGGAGTCTTCTTTAACTCTTCTTATGCTGATCACCTCTTCCCAGTTCCCTGGGGCATCCTGCCTGCTCCCGTTTCCTTTCTCCCTTCTGCATTCTGTAAGCCCTTGGGGGAAGTTTTTAGACCTCTGAAGTAGTCCAAAGGGACCCATACTGAAGCTACGTTCTGGTGGAGTGGAACCCTGACTCAGAGACTTTGAGGTTTGCAGGCTTCGTGTTCCTCAGAGGTGCATCACAGGAGATCTGCAGTTTAGTAGCATCGCTTGGTGGACTGGTGAGAGGGAAAGGAGCATGAGCAGGAATGCACTGCTAGAAGCGACACACAGTGGGTGCTGCACTGACATTGATTCTTGTTGAGCTGTTAAAACTAGGCCTTGTCTAGATACTGAAAAAGCGACTATGAATTCTGGAGGATTTTGACTAACAGAATATTTGATTTAATGTGTATTTGAAAAAGTAAAGTAACAGATGGCTGAAGAAAACAGAAGAGAGCAATTGGGGTACATGCAGTTTCAGCCATGTATAGAAGAGTCCCCTTCATATGCTCAGATAAACTTGTTATTGCTTTCTTTGCAATGTAATAGGAATACTTTTCCTGCCATAGAAATCCGCAGTAAGGGTTTCCAAGTTGCTTTTGTTCATGAATAAAATTACTGTTATGGCCTTTCTGCATGGCAAAAAGGCAGCTGTAAAAATGTTGATGTATTGTTCCTGATGATGCTTCTGTAAGCATTTAAAATTGCCCCACACGGAGTTGGCTGCTTATAAGATTAGGGATTTAGAGAGTGTGAATACAAATTTTTGGCTTTGAATTTTATGTACTAGGAGCAATTTGTGTTTCTCCAGTCTGCTGTGTCACAGCTTTTCTTTTTCCAGTTCATGAGATAGGCATGCTTCTTACTGAGGAACAAAGTTTCTGTTGTAAAAAGCCTTTGGACGTACCTGCTTGATTCTCAGGATGAGATGGAAAACTTTTAAGCTCTTTTTTGTGCCAGTTTCAACCTTCCTGAAAAACAGTCTCAAACAGTACAGATTGCAAGCTGCTGTTCTGGCTAGTATGAAAAAAGACAGCTGTTTTCAAAGCAAACGGGTTTCTTAATACCACAGTGCTGTGAGCCCTAGTTGTAGATTACTCTTTAAATTTGTTAAATATTGCACAAAAGGTATGATTTATGCCCCAGAATTTACTACAAAGCAGAAGATAAAAGAACGTAAAGGTATCCTTTCTTGTAGGTAAATTATTTTCTTAACCATAAGTTTTCCAAAACACATTTCAGAAATAACTTTCCCAGTTATGTCTCTTCTCACTTTAGGCTTTGTCATTGAGAGACAGCAACAAGAGGTTAGTAGCCTGCACAGGTGACTGCTCTTACCCTACACCCTGGCGAACTGCCTTGGAGGGAGGAACTTCTTAGTCGGTGACAGTGAGAGTTTCTAAAAGGAGGAGAAGAGGCAGCCACTCTGACTGGGATTGCAGTCTGAGGGTACAAAAAAGCAGTACACCATTGAGGGGAGAGGTCCTGTGCTTTACTTGAGCTGTACTGGCACCCACCTGACCCCTACAAAAACTGGTTGAAAGACATAAAAGAGAACAAATATGTTGAATGATTGATTGTGATTCGTATGGGATTTTACTGTTCTAGCTACTGAACCAGACCACTGCTGTGTTATGAGCGCTGATGTTGGCATAAGGGATGTAGGTGGCAACATACCTACCGAGGAGGTCAGCAGATGATCATTAGAGCCGCTTTTCAAGCTGTGCTCATTGGGAACTCTATACTAAAAGCCTAGATTCATCAGCATAAAGGTAACAGCCTGACAGAAAGATCAGGAATTGCAAAGAGATAGAAATACTTGACCAATATACTGTTTTTTATTTCTTAATTATTTAAGGAAAGGAAAGGAGTGCTCTGCTCTGTGGGAGATCCTGGTTTTTTTCTTTTATTCCTCTGGTATTGACCATCTCAAACAAGCTGTATTATCTTGCTGATTCCTTGTTTGTTACTTCTTTTTGTTTTTTGAATAGGAAAAAGTCTTTTCCTCCCCCATTGATGTGTCCTTACCTTGTTTCCTCTCTGGTCAGTGGGTACTTTAACAACAGAGAAATGACTTGAAAACAAATCTGTGGGTTTTCTACCTTCAGGAAATGCAGACTTAACACTAAATTCTGATCAAATGGGAAATTAAATATTGGTCATTTTTATAAAATGGAGAAAATAGCAGGGGAAGTCTCATTTATAAGGAAGGTGTGTAGAGCAGTCCTGGCATCCCAAAAGACCCAGAAGCAGCAATAAAAAAAAAAAAAAAAAAAAATTTGGTTGTCTTCTGTCAAACATTTTTAATGCAAAATATGTAATGTATAGCAAGACCTGTGTTCATGGTTGCAATATTTTATATATATTCATACAAGCACACACACAAATATATATGTGTATATGAGGTGATCTTTCTTACTTTTCCTTTTTTTATTTATAGCTTGCTTTCTAATCCCCTTTGAAATAGTTCATGAGAAGCAGATCATGGTGATATCATTGGGATTTTGTTGGCTTCAAGGATGAGTTTCCATTTGGGTTTCCTGATGTTTAGTAGGGAGTTGTAATTATGGTACTGCTTTGCTCTCAGTGGCTACTTGCACGGTCTCTCGCCTCTGTGTAGCTGCCTGTTTGTAAAAGAGTATTTCTAGGCAGACCGTAATTCTGGAACCCTCAGGTCCTCTATCAAATTTGAAATTGGCCATTTGGCTTAAAAGTTCTTGGAGATGGAGAGATGCCACAAAGAACAAAATAGCATAAGCCCCGTTTCCTTAGGACACCTTACCGCCTTGGAAAAATACACAGTTTTTATGTTCTTCATGTAAATGGATTCCTTCTCCAAAGTGCCAATTGCTATGAATTTCAATCTCTTTTGGGCAAATAATGTTTTTCAGACTTCAGTGATGCTTCTTCATCTCAAACTGTGGTTTCCTCAGTGCTTATCAGACCCCAGAGAAGATGTGCAAGGCAGCTCTTCTCATATGCTCAAGAGGAGTTAAGACTTCAGGCTAGCAGACTGCCACCAATCCCCATATTCTTTATCTGTCGTTGTAGGAAAAAAAGCAAAAGCCTACACCCCACTCATGTGTTACAGGCAATATATGGAGGGACTGTATATCCTGCCTCTTAAAGGAGCTGTGCAAAGCACCAGCAGAACTGTTTCAAATTTGGATGCCTCTGTGCTTCTTCCCCAGTGTATGGATCTTGCATTACTTCAAGAAGCTAAGGGACAGCTTACTAAAAGCCCAAGAAAAATTCTGTCTACTCTCATCTTTTCTGCCCCAAGTTTCATTGCCCCTCTGAGTAAAGAACAGACATGCTCAAGTGAGTGGGAATTGAGATTTAAGAAGTTTAGTCTCTTTCAGAGCTGACTTGTTAGTAAAGCTGTAAGCAGCAGCATGGAATCTGAGTCTCTCTAACAAGCATTTTCCTGTTAGTAACTTAGCAGCAATCACTTTTCAAATGATTGTCATCTCTGTACCATTACCCATGTTGCATTTGTCCATTTATACTTATATGGTGATGGTGCTTTTTGGTTTGTGTTTTTAAGACAAATTCTCCTACGTTTCTTCTTGTTCTCTACGTTAGTAGAGCCATTCAAAAGACTTGCTGATACTTGTGGAAAAATGATGCATGTCGGCTGGTCCCTTGTCTAGGGCCAAACACTTAAAAAAAGTCTCTGATACAGGTCATGAGTAAGAGGAAATTTTATGGAAACAGGAAACGTGGATGTTGGAAACTGTAAAATAAGGTTTGATTTAGGTACAATTCTGTTGAAATACTTCATATTCAGTAGCACCTGAGGAAATGTAGCTTGTGGGATTTTGAAAGCTTTTAAAGTGGTAGTGGTAAGAACAAAAATAAATTCCCCAGAGTGGTAGTACTCAGCAAAATGCAATGCTAATGCTACTGTTACGAGACTATAGCAGCAGCAGATTAGATCTCCATTTATTTGTATCAACTGCTGTAATTTCCTTGGGGAGAGAGAAAGTAAGAAGAGTTACAGTGGAATGAGTGGGGAGCACTAGTCCAAAGTAGTTCTGCCAGATTCCTGATGATAGTTCATTTTAAGCATTTTATGCGTACTTGAAGCTCAGACTGAATTTGTGTTTTCTCCAGCAGCAGACTCTAACCACGCCTGAGAGTTTTCTTCCTTCTAAGGCAAACTTCTGAATCAGCAGCTTGTAGTCATCTGGAAGCCTTTTCCTGTCATTGTTGCTAACAGCTAGACATAGGAACTAATTCTTCCCTTCTAAAAAAACTCCAGTATTAATTATTAGCAACTGTTTTTCTGTCTAATCTCATGTTCATGTGAATATTGTGAATGTTGATTTCTGAAGGCCTGGTCAGATACAGCAGCAAAAATACAGACAATGAAACAGGTGGTTTTAATATCGGTCTCTCCCCCCAGACATCTGAGCTCCTTGCACAGTGTCTGGTCTGATTCAGAATTCAGCAGTGGTTCTTGAGATTATGTTTTGCTTGGAGTTTGTCTTTTGGGGGGGGAGTGTGGGAGGAGGGAGAGTGCACACTGTCTTAGCCATTTACTTGTATCTGTGAACGTGCATGTTTTTGCCTCTCACTGTCTTACCTCTGATTTGATTATCTGGTCTTTTGTTCTTAAAGTGAGTGAGTAGAAGGTACTCTGCTAGGAATTACGTTTTGCACATCCCCTCAGGACCAAAAATCCTTGGCCACAATTAAAATGGAGTCTAAGCATATGCAGCATGACATTCTTTCATCTACCCCACCCCAACCCCTTCCTTTTCTTTCCTTTCTGTTCCTTCCTTTTAAAAAGTCTACTCCATTCCCTCAGGATTTCAGCCTTATTAAATAGGGCTTGCTGCACTTCATAGCAATTATTACTTAGAATTTTCTAGTAGTATGGACTGACTTGCGTTTTCTCAATCCTTATTCTCCAACTTTCAACTAGTCTGGAAAACTATTGGCTTATTGTTATACTAATAATGAAAACATCAAAGAAAAATTTTCACAGATGATCATGTAAATGTCCTAGTAACATCAGTCCAGCTGTGCTCTCCAGAAGCCTTGGGTTCCCATTGTCTTGTGCAGAGAGTACTAATTGGAATAGAGTTTCTTTTTCAAATGTCATGGAAGAGGCGTGTTTCTGGCTTTAGCAGCTTGGATGTCTGTTCTTGATGCTTCAGCTGGCACATCTTTCTTGCAGTAACTGCAGTCATGAAGTTGTGCTTCTGGCAGTCTCTTGGTCTCTGTCTGAAAAAACACATTCTACTTCTCAGACCTCTGTCACCTGGTCTTACAGAAAAGGACAAAAGGAATGCATTTGGAGGTTGAGTTCTATATTGTGAGAACAGCAGGAAAATATCTACCCCAGAGGTATCCTAACAGGGAAGGAGAGTGGAAAACAATGCTGGCTGCCGCAGTGGTGGCACTGGAATGGCAGAGATACCAAATAGTTGGATATTTTGTGGAATATGATCTATACCTGATAATTATTGGCAGACCTATCTATTGAAATAAAATTCAAATTCACATAAAAAGCTTGCAACTTGCAGCCCATTGCTTACAACATCAAACTTGTGTAGATCATTTTATCAATTAATGTTTTTGGCGTTTACTGATGGCTGTCTCAGTTGCAAGATTAAACCTGTAAGCACTTCTTCAGAACAGCTCAGATCCTGAGCTGAGCTTTGTTCTGTGACTAGACATAAATTGCAATGCAGATCTTCATTCATTCGTACTTATTTTCTCTTGATTCACTCCAGAATACCTTGGACAAGTGTATTTGATTGGTGCAAATGTCATTAGGCTAGAGAATGGTAAAGAAGCGAAGGACTTCATGGCTTTTAAGTAGGTAGGAACTATCTCACCTGGAGACAGTTGGATTGACTATCTCCACCATTGGAGATATTAAAAATCCATCTGGATGTGGTCCTGGGCAATCAGCTCCAGGTGACCTGCTTGAGCAGGGTGGTTGGAGCAGGTGACCTCTGGAGGTCCTTTCCAGCCTCAGCCATTCTATGAGTCTCTGAACTACTTCAAGATACTTTGCCAATTTCTTTCTTTAAATTCCCCAAATTGTGACCACCTGAACTTATGCAAGTCCATGTGCTGAACTGCAGCTTATGCCTCTGTGTGGCCTAAGTTTGTCTTCCTGCTGGAGTTTTCATGAAGCTGTGATGTGTGATGGAGTGTAAAGGCTTTGGGTGGTTATTTTCCTGATGCTGCCCACTTCTGCCGCCCTCTCCCCTTCCCAGCGCCCAACCAAAAAACCAACCCCAATCCACCCAAACAATTATATACCTTTTTACTTTGGTACTCTGAAGAAATTAATCAGAAGAGAGCTCTGGAGGTCATCTGACTGAAGCTGCTTCTCAGGGCAGAGCATCTTTGAAGTCAGGTCGGGTTGCTCAGGGAACTGTCGAGGTAAATTTCAGATTTCCAAGGGTGGACATTCCACTGCCTTTCTGGGGCCGAGTTGCAGTGTTTGTTACGCTCCTCCTGAACATGATGTTCATTTGCGCTCTTGCTGTGGCTTGTGACTGTTGCTTCCTGAGCATCTACTGCATGCCTCTGAGAAGAGTGTGTCCCCGGCTGCTCTGTATTCTGTCAGACAGTGGGAGACTGTTGGGGTCCACTCTGTCCGTTCACTTTCTCTTCTTCTGGCTAAATAAGGCCAGTTCCCTTTGCTTTTCCTCACAGGACATGTGCCTTCAACCCCAACGGCCCTCCTCCACTCTGTCCAAGTCATTAGCGTCACTCTTGTATCAGGGGACCCAGACTGGACACAATATTCCAGGTACGGCCACAAAAGTGCCATGTAAGGGGAATAATCACTTGACCTCCTGGTTACACTCATGACAGTGCAGTCAAATTGCCGTGAGTCCACATCACTGCAAGGGTACTCTAAATTTTGCTGTCTCCAAAGCAAGAGAGAGTATACTCAGAGCAGTGGTCTTTACAGGTACTATGTTCTTATTTGGTGGGCAATGATGCACCCGATTTCCTAGGCAATTGGCCATTGAGTCTTACAGGATACACAGTGTGTTCCTCTGCAAATCAGTTTGGAAGCTGATTTGAGGAGTCTCACAGATACTTTGTTCCCTGCATGTACGTAACGTGTTTTTTCTGTGTTGTGTGTCTGGTGCAGGATGTCTGAAATCGTCACTTTGGGGTCTGTCATTGTTGGTAGCTTTCTTTGATTTATGATGTAAAGTGCTAAATGACTCTCATATTGAGGAGTTGTTAGAACTTGTTTGGTTTAGGGAAAAAAAACCCCCACGGTGTTACGATCATAAATTCAAGATACCGAGTTTCTAGCTGTTTTTGAAGTTTCCATTTTTCCCCACATGTCCTAGGCAAACCAGTTGCTGCTTCAACCACACAATTTGGTAATAAATACTAACAATTGGCAACATCTTTATGACTTTAAACAAGACTTTTTTTTCCCCACGTAGCATTTCTTGTGTAACAAAACATATTAGAGGTGCTTTCTTCCTGATTGCTGGGAGGTTGCCTGTATGAGCCCTAACCTCTGTAGTTTTGGCACAGTGGCTCAGCCTGCGATGGGCTAACATTTATGAGCAGTCAAATGAAAGGGAAGCACATATTCCTGGCACTGTCAGGTCAGTTTGGCAGAGTTAAGCTGCCTAAGTGCTGGAACATGTTGGCTTGTAGAAATAACTTTCTGGCTTGGAAAGGATGGGTCTATGACTGATGCAGAACTAGTGTGCACAAGTTTTTAAAGGAACTTTTGTTTGATCAGTGCTTTTTATCTGTCAGAAAATGAGCAGAATTGCATTCATAAGGGCTTACTCACATCCTACATCCTTAAAAATAAGAGAAAAAAGAATGGTCGGATTGTGATAGTAGGAAACCAGAGAAGGGGTTTTAGTGGTTGGTTATTGCATTTTTGTGCCTGGAAACATCCAAACGCTGCACAAACGTAATTAGCATTGCAAACAGAATATATGCAAATTTATAGCAGTTGTCTCCATGTTAGTGTATGGGTTTTTTTTTATTTGCTTCTCAGTCCTGTGTTATTCCAGGACTTGTCTCCTCACTGCTTGATGTTACTTGCCTGGTGAGTTTATGTATCCCTGGAGAATGAAAGACAGAAACCAGTTATATTTGAGCCAAACAAAACAGAATTTGTCTCTTATCGAAGGTTAGAAAGGGACAAAGTTGCTCCATTTCTTTTTCTCCCTTCCCTTTACCCTAATAATAATAAAATGAAAAACCCAACTTCTGGACTGTATTGATTAAGCAGAAGCCTTAAGTCAGTTTAGGGCTAGAGATTTACACTGTCTACACCAGTATAACTAGAATTGGAATCTGCCCTTGGTTCTACTACATATCATCTCGTCTCTAATTTGGGAGAGAAATAAATGACAGGGAGTACGGTTTATTGGAGAAGAGATGTTTGGAGACAAGGCACCGTTTGTGGCCTCTTGTAACTGAGAGGCATAAGCTTTTTACTGTGTCAAATGTCACCTGTCATTCCAGTGCACATTTGTAGTGTATTAAACTACTTCAAATTGCATATTGCCTAAACTTCTGTACAATAAAGAGATTGCTTATCATTCATGCACTGTTGAAAAAGGGCAGCCTTCCATCTCGTTGGAGTAACTATAACCATGAAAAAAATTAACAGTATGATAAATGTGAGGTTTTTTTAAACTGCTTGAGACTTGCTGACAGTGAATGTTTACCTTTGGTTTTGCTCAGTGTTCAAGATTCTCCTCAGTGACTGACTTTTGATGGTCTTAGTAGACTGATGAGCCAGACATGTTGTGCTTGTGTGTAGTGGACATGCTAGCTCTCTTCTTAGGTGTATGTTCAATGGAGTTTTCCTTGGTAGTTCAGGAGATGAGGAAAAAAAAAGGATGAAAAACTTTGATATTAAAAAACAATGAGAGTTGCAGGCTGCAAGATGCAAGGGTTTGATCTAGACACGCTTGTATTAAAGCCGATGAAAATCCATAGCCTTATTTAGCAAAGAAGACATATGCTTTGGGCAGTAGGCATTAGATAAATGAAGCAAGCTTTGGAATTTTTGTCCATTTATATGCATGCAACATTTTTGTGCTGGTACCTCACACCCATTTAAGGGTAAGTTGATCAGCGAGGTGCAATGAATGACACAAATTACCTTCTTTTTCTCATTTTTTGGTTTGGAGAGACTAGATCAACAATAAAATGTCATAATTCAGGTCATACTTTGTGGTAAACTGCTTTTATTTTTATTCCTAACAGTACATCCTTTCGGGCTCTGATGACTTCAATTTGTATATGTGGAGGATTCCTCCAGATCCAGAAGCTGGTAAGTTTTGTTGTTTTGGAATTTAGGGTAGAGGGAGCAGTTGTCTGACAAGTACTAGCTTGGTTTTTTTGAAAAATTGCTGTTCTCACTCAGCCACTGCATCCAGAGTAATTCTGATGAAAGCTGGATGGGAAGAGTTTACAAATTCCTAATCCAGTCTGTCGATAACAATGGCCAATACCATTTGAATATTTTATCGTACTGATTTTCTTTTTATTTCTCTTCTCATATAATGATCATTTAAATCTTCTAGATGAGCTGATGGAGACAAAGAGCTGTGGCTGGAGCAGGGTGTGTCTTTCCTCCCTCACGCCTACCAACTCTGCTGCTTCTAAGCCAGTCCAAGTTCACTGAAGAATTTAGGATTTGTTACTAAATTTCATCTCCTAATGAAGCTTGCAGCATAAAATGGTGCTGGGTTCACAGGCTGCTGCTCCTTACAGCTCCAGTGCATTGGCCTCTCTTCCCCTGTTTCTCTCATCTTACACCAAAACCCTCCCACTGATTTCTAATGCAGAGCAGTTATGCTCTTTTACTTTCTGGGTGGGGGAGCACTATCAGCTGGTGGAAGTGACCACTTTTGACTCATTTCTGACCTTTCCCCATGCTGGGGCAGACATGCTAAGCAAGTAGCACTACCTCAACTCTGTGTGAAAGTACAGGAGAGTGGTATTAGAGTAAAGAAAAGCAGCAGTGTGTGTGTGATCTAACGGAAGTGTTGTAGATGCCACAGTTAGTCAGTGCCTAATTTGATATCGTCTAGTATTGTGTAGGGTTTGGCAATAGTACATCATCTGCTGCTATCTCTAAGCTGTGCAACGTCAGCATATCTCTTCTGTTGAAACAAATCACTGTGCTCTTTTAGAAGGGTGTTGAATCTTGACTGAAAGACTCAAGACTTTAGGAAAATGTGCTGCCGTTTCTATTTTTAATGGCTCTGACAGTTTAAACTGTACATTTTAGTGGTATTAAGTACAACTGAGTGCTATCCCGTGGTCTCAGGTACTTTAGCAATAGTGAGAGCAAATTACAAGGTGCATTAGAGGTAAAATTAAAATATTTTGTTTCACTTTCAAAGGATGTTAGTCACAGCTGAGAGGATGGCTTGCCTGTGAAAGGTTTGCTTAACGGCAGGGTTTTGAGGAAAATGCCATTCTAATTTTGGACTGCATATTTAACCAACATTTCGTGTTGCAGTCCAGAAGTCCTGAAGATGATCCTGCTAAATACACCAGTACCTTGGCCTTCTATCTTTGTGTAGGGTTTATAGAGACTTCTCCCTGCTTTCCTTTTAATTTGTGTGATTTCCCTTTACATTTGACCCTGTTTTACTACCGCTTACGGAATTTCCTCTTAGTTAAAACAAAGGTGACATATTTAAATTAGTTATTTATCTGTAAGTTTTTATGTGTGGACTGTACGTATGTGTGGACATACATTTTACACATGTTATTATACTTGTCCTGACTCCATTTGTAAATTCTGGATTTGGGATTTTGTGTTTATCTGGCTGTGATGCTCTTGACAGCTTTTTTCCCAGGCAGCTGCAAATGACACTTTTTAATCTGGGACCTTTGCACAAAGAGCCATAGCTAGAATTACCACAAAGCAATGTTGTATGTGTTTTGGTCAGCTTTCTCATTTCTGGTTGCGGTAACTGGAGGAAGGGTGTCAGTAAACTTGCAACATTTCAGTTACAAAATTAATTACTTAATGTCAGTTGCTCCCAGTGGTTGCTTAATGGGATCAGAAGATCCTGTAGTAGGAGCTGTGTGTCTTAGTCTCTTGTAACTTGAGCAGTTCTCTTATTGAAACATTTTAGCGAAACTCATGAGCTTTGTTTTGTTAGACCTAAAGATTCGGCTTCTGTGGCAAATAATTCATTGGCCATTCAAATCACCAGTGATAGGCTTATTGAAGCTCTTCTTTTCTTCATTTAGCTCTTCTTGAAGGGTTGTGCCTGCTTTAAATGTGATAAAACATCCTTTCTTAAATCTTATCCTGTGGTTCAGAATAATTGTTCATCTAGAGAGGTTGCTGCGCTTGCTTCTTGGAGAAAGTCTTGCTGTAGGGATGTGGAGACCTTGGAAAGCTTCTGTTTCAATGGAAAACTCCTTATTCTCATGTTGTAGCTTAAAATAGGACTGTCTTTGGGTCTGTGATCTGAGGGGGTGGAATGTGGTCTTTCATTTAAAATATTGTACAAACTAGACAGGATGATATCATGTCCTGTACTGTTGATTGGTATTTTAAATAAAAATATCTCTCTAACTGATTTGTACCTTCTGGTTGAATCCAGACATTGTGTTGCTATAAATATTTATGATACAACTCCCCTAAGCTATATCAGCTATTTGTAAATAGCAACGTTTTTGCAAGCATAAATCTTTTACAGAGCTGTATCTTTAATGACAACTCTGAAATTTTGCTTAAGTACAGGTGCAGCAAGTACTACCTATCTAATGGTTAGCAACATTACTACACAAGGGGTGAAGAAAAGTGCGGAGGAATGCACTAGTCAGACAATTGCAAACGTATTTCAAGTTGGAGGAGTGCAGTTACCTGTGTTGGTATTTTGCCAGGAAAATGGAACAAATTCTGCTGTTTTTTGCGAACAGTCATAGTTTAGAGGAGTCCTCCCAGTAGGTTGCATTGAGTCATTCTCCCTCAGCTGGAAACTCTGCCAGCGGTTTTGTTCAGTCCAGTTACTAGACAGGATTTACTTCAGGCTGGGGAGGTCTGTGAAAAAAGGTATTTCCTAAATTGCTTTGGAAGCTATTCTGTTAAAGAATTTTATTGGCTGTCTTCCTCCACAATCTTAGATTATTCTGAATAGGCCAGGATTTCCTATGCCAGAAGGTTGGTTGCTTTTTTACCACCTTTTGTCCTTTCTTGAAGATGGAATAGTTTGCTCATTTTTCCACTTTGTTTTCCATCCAAGTACTACCCAGCTTTCCACTATGCTTCAGAAGTAATTGCCGTTTATGTGGTGAATTTGTTAGCCAGTTTCCTCTTTACAATATATATCCCAGTTTTCTTCAGAGGCAGAGTTTCTAGCAATATTAATACATTAGTCTGACAGAAGAAAAGCAGTCCTGCGTTTCCACAGCTTTTACTTGACTTCAAAGCAAGCTAGAAGTGAGAAGAGACATCAGCCCTGCATGACCTGCCCAGCAAGACTGTTAACATATAGGCACTTCAGGCAGTATTTAAACCTAACTGCTCTAAACATGGTCTCTTAGCTGGTAAAGAATCCGTGTTCAAGACAGAACCTGACATGTCTTGTGGCGTAATAGAGGGCTTAGTAGACCAAATGTTTTGCAAAGTGGAATTTACGTTCCTCACCCACTACTCTGAATCATCTTTGCACCTCAGAGCTTGTCTCTTGCTTTTGAAATACTGCTCAAAGATGCTGCGTGAGGGGTACAATATTTATTTGTGATTGAGAAGACAGTTGGGGATCCTTCAGTTTATGTGAGCAGGTTGCCACCAGACTTCGGAAAAACTCACTAAATCAGAACAGCAAACTGCATTTCAAAACCTTTCTAATTCTATCTTTGACTGTAACTGCTAGCAAGACAGGGCCTGTCATTGTGGTCCAATTACTAAATTAATTGCACCAATTTTCAGCAGTAGTGATGCAATTTTTCTTCCCTTTTTTCTCCTCGTTGGTCATTGTAAATGCAGACACCTCTTTAGGCTCGAAGAATTCAGCAACAGATCTTTTTACAACGTTTGAACAGGATTATCTCATTAGAGACAGCTTGTGGTTTATGTCCTCAAAGTTCCAGGCTGATAAGTGAAGATGAATAATAGATGATTAAGTGTTTCTTAATGTCTTTAGATTTCTATATATATGTGCACACATGCATATATACATACCAGTTGGGGTGGGGTGGGGGGAGGCCGCCTGACCCAATGTGGAGCATGCTCTGGAAGGCTTGTATTTTTTTTAAAATTGATTTTTCGGTCTTGGGATCTAAACTGTTTTACTTTAGGACTGTAGTTTGTATCTCCCTTCAGGTCAGTGTTGACCATAGTGTGCTATGGAACAGTTGTTTGATTATCAAAGCAAGTAAGTGGTGGGGCAGTGTAGAAAAGGTTCTTGTATTCAGTGGAATTTAGACGGGTTTCTCTGTCATGTAGATTGTAATACCAGAAACCTGTGGAAATGTCCTGGCTAGATGGCATCTATCAGAAAACAAGGCAATATTGGGTGCTTTGTAGTGCTGTAGCCAAGTGGAAGAAGATTCAGCATCTGTGAGTGTTTCTCTCGTGGGCCTCAGCATGTTTAATACCTTACTTTAGCACTAGAAAGCTGAAGATGACACTGAGCACTGCGAAAAGCTGGAGAAGCTTTAGTCCCCAGCAGCGAGCCATCTGATTGTACCAAAGCTTCTTCCTCTTCATTGTATTGAACGTGTTTGCAGCTACCAGTACAAAATAAATGCAAGCAGTTTTCACACCTCCTTTTTTTTAAAAAAATACGAGCTATCAGTCATGTGATAATTTCACTTATTTTATTCTCTTTATGTTCAGAAAGCATAATTGGTGGTGGTAATTTGTATGGTTCCAGTAACATTGTAAAAAACTGCGATCTATGCAGTTGAATACACCAAAAGAGCAATCTCTCTCAGGCCAAGAGAGGGGACAGAATGGAATGGGTGTGCCAAAGTTTATTTCTGTACTAATTTTGTCTTAGCTTTGATATTGTTGTTCAGCTCCACTGGTGATAACAACGGTGGGAAGGTTGGTATAGATAAGGCATAGACAGACATGGCAGATATTTAGCAGCAACAAAAGAAGGGAGAAAATATACATCCAAAAATAGCCACTACCACTTCAGCTTTCTGCATATTCTTTAGATGTTTCAATCGGGATCTTTTCTTTGGCTTTTGGAGCCTCTGCAGAGGTACGAGACCACCATGGGGCTGGTTCTAGGCATAGGCTAGGCAAAGTGGGTGATTGCCTGGAAGAGCAGGTTGCCTGAGGCAGGTGCTGATGCCAGACCACTGCTCCCTGTCCTTATGCTAAAGCTCTGCAAGGCCATGCTGATTCTTTCACCTGGTCTGGGAGCTAGAGGGTGGGTTCGAAGGTGACAAAGGAAGCGATCTGCAGATGGAGTTGGAGCTGCTTTCTTATGGGGAGATGCTCCCTTTTGCTTTCTCTTGTAGGTAGCAGAAGTACTAAGCTGCAGTCCCCTCGTGCCCCCTCCAAACTGTCTCTGTTTACCATGCTGGGAGGAGAAAGGCTCTTTGCCATCCCTTGCAGTTCTCACTGCATGTTTGATGTGACCCAAGTCAGTTTTGCATGTGCTGCTGAGAAACATTGAAGTTGCTCTGGCTGCTGCCAGAGCTGACGTCACATTCCTGATCCCACTAGTAGGGATGCTGCAGCGCCCTGTGCTCTCAGGGCAAGAGTGTTTATGTTTAAATCTAAGCTTCTGTACAGATGGGTCTCTGAGGAGCAAAGCCGTCTGCTGGCATGCGTTGTACGAAACAAATACAGGTGTGCGAGTGAGCAGAGAGAGACTTTTTAAGGAATTTAAACATAATACGCTGCACTGCAGGCAGCAGCCCTATATGCTATGCATGTTTGCTTGCATTGTGCTGTGCATTTGCTTTTCAAAACTGTGGTATGTCTCTTCCGTTAGCGCATTATGACCTCATAGGATTCAAATGCAGGGCTGTGGTCTACGGTCTAAATGTGTCCCGGATTATTATTAATGAAAACTAAATTAATTTTAAATGAGCTTTCTACTGTAGTGCCAAGTACTACAGTGGAATGTACGCTATGGCACACTGGCAGCAGCTGCAAATATCTGGTTCTTCTCAGGAGTTTTCAGTGCTTTGAGTAATTCACAAGGCTTGTATGAAGTTATGCTTTAGTCTGTGGAAGGTCTTTCTACCTTATATGAACAACCAGTGGTACTTCTTTTTCAGTGTCCTGGATAGAAAGGACTTCTTAATGAGGTCATTTAATTCCTCTGTTATAGAGCCAGTGGAGGATTGTTACTTATCCCAGAAAGTTCTCTGGTGCTTTGACAGTTTTTTTCAAATGTTCGGAACAATACAGCTTCCATTAATTTAGAGACTGTTCTATATTCTTACAGGATTTCTGCAGTAGGGCGTTCTTCCTAATAATCTGTCACTTCCTTTTTTTTTTCCTTATCCTTCAAATAGTTCATTCTTCTGGTGCGTATTTTTTTTAAACACAGTTACGTGTTGTGGAACTTGTGTATGGGAAGTTGGATTGCTGTCCAAGTATCTCACTCTCCTTCATTATGATTTACTCGTGTTTTTTATAATATGTTGGTGTGTACCATCCAGCACGTGATGTGAAATGTCAACTCATTTGCATAAATAGTTACCAACCTGCATAATTAATGAGAATTTAATTAGCAGAGTGTATAAAACATAAAATAATAAAGCAAACCAAGAAGTAATCACTTTGGCAACTTAGCAGATATCTACTACTTCAAAGCATTGTATTATTCCTTCCGTCTGTATCGGAGCCTGTAGATATGCCTTGCGTTGCCATGGTATTCTTGTCAAAAGTGTGTAGGGGAAATGTGTTTTAAAAAGTACACTTCAGATTTAGCCTTTTATAAGTTATTTCTTCCAGCTGGTCAGATATCATAGTAGGATATTATTTAAAGAATTTTTTGAGACTTTATATTGCTCCTCTTTGGAGCACTTATTTGCAGGGTATAGATGAAGAGAGATTTTCTTGACATTTCACTTTGTGTATCAAATAAAAGCAGACCAAAAAAAACATTGACCAGCATAGCTAGAACACTAAACCACTACTCAGAACTGTCTTTAAGCATAGCAATTTTTGGAGAGTATTGCAAAACCAGCTAGTATATCTCCATCACTTCCCTCCAGTATTTAGAGGTTAGAAAGTTAGAAACCTTCTAAAATCAGTATAATCAGCCTCAGAACACTTTAAGACTTTTTAAGACTTTTTTTTTTGTAAAATTATTAACAACATATATGTAAGCTAATAGCTTCTATATAAACACTGTTATACACATGGTAACTATGTAAGACTATAAAAGCTGCCATGCTAAACCAGTTGCAGGACCTGTGCATACAACTAAATTCAAAAGCAAACAAACAACATCCCCATTCCTTAAAAAAACCCTCAAACCTCAAAAGCAAAATTTGAGTGTTGTTGGGAAAGTGGAGGTCAATTCTGCTGAAACAATTCAAATAAAAAAACCAGTTCAAGTGAAGACGGCAAAAAGAAATAGAAATTATTACATGCAAAAAAGGAAGATGGCCTCAGGAATTTGAGCAGTTTGTGGCCAACCTCCACTTAATGTACAGATGCACTTTATTTTTGCCAGCAGACATGAGCAAACTTAAGTCACACTGTGAGATGGCTAGAAGCTGTATGGATGCAGCTAAGCCTCTGCTGAGAGACCGGGGGGATTCCAGACAAGTCTGGACACAGGCATGTCTGCCATGCAGATACTCATGTAATATGATACCAGCTTTCATAGAGTCATAGAATGGTTTAGGTTGGAAGGGACATTAAAGATCATCTAGTTCCAACCCCCTTGCCATGGGCAAGGACATCTCCCACTAGACCAGGTTGCTCAAAGCCTCATCCAACCCTCTTGAACGCTTCCAGGGATGGGGCCTCCACAACTTCCCTGGGCAACCTGTTCATGTGCCTCACCACCCTCAGAGTGAAGAATTTCTTCCTAATATCTAATCTAAATCTACCTTCTTCCAGTTTAAAGACATTACCCCTTGCCCTATCACTACACTCCCTGATAAAGTGTCGCTCCCCGTCTTTCCTGTAGGCCCCCTTTAGGTACTGGAAGGCTGCTCTAAGGTCTCCCCGGAGCCTTCTCTTCTCCAGGCTGAAAGAAGTCCAACTCTCTCAGCCTGTCCTCATAGCAGAGGTGCTCTAACCCTCTGATCATCTTTGTGGCCCTCCTCTGGACCCGTTCCAACAGGTCCATGTCCTTCTTATGCTGGGGGCACCAGAGCTGGACACAGTAGTCCAGGTGGGGTCTCACGAGAGCAGAGTAGAGGGGCAGAATCACCTCCCTCGACCTGCTGGACACACTTCTTCTGATGCAGCCCAGGATGCGGTTGGCTTTCTGGGCTTCAGACACTGTCTGAATTTAACTACAGCCTAGGGAGAAGTGTGTTCTAGACATGGTGTGCTGCGCACTTTTCATCCAGTGCTCTTAGTGTATTGATAAACATTCGAAGTTTAATGCCAGAAGACAGTTCTGGCATTAAATAACTGTTTACTAGGAAAACAACCACGGGTTAATTCACACTGCTGACAGTACCACAAAAGGCCAATGACTGACTTGGAAATGCAGCCCAAGATATTGGTGCCCTAAATTTGTATTCCATCTCCATTATAATTCTTCCTTTGCTTATTGTGTCTCTGACTTCTGACTCTTTTGTAAGTGTTTCGTAGGGTGTGCTTCTTGTTTTGCACTGAATTCAGGCAGCTAGAGTCCATGGATAGTTAAAACTTGATGTAGGCGTTACTTACAGACTTGGAAACATTTCCTAAGCAAATCGTGTCTTCATTCCCGAGGCCCTTTTTCCTGGAACATTTGTCTGCTAGGTCAAGATAAACGCATTGAGAACTGGACTTGATGTAACCATCTACCGTTGGCTTGATAGATGCAATTGGATTGACAACTGTGATTTGGCTGGAAGGAATTCTGTGGGAGTAGGGCAGCTTGCCACGAGCCATAAATGTGGTCATGAATGTCTAGCAGGGTGAGCAGAATGAAAGGATGTGAGGAATCTCATAAAATGGAAAAGAAAATCAAAAGAACTCAATTTGGCATTTAATGAACTTGCTCAGTCAACTTTGCTTACACTGGTGAAATCTTGCTCCAGTGGCTGAAGGCAGAACTCATAGAACCATTCCAGGTAGCTCAGTCTCAGTGCAGTTTCAATGAATATATTTAGGAGTTAACTGGAGTGATAGTCTCCCTTTCAAGTTTTCTTAGTTTGAAATGAGCTTTCATTCTATATACAAAGTCTTTAAAATAGCCGTGCATTTTGATCCTTGGGAGTTACTCATCATATCTTTTCCCTTCTTCAGGCACATTATCTTTCTATCCCAAAGTGCCATGAGACTGCCGTTTGGTTTGCAAAAACTGATTTGTGCAAACAGAGCACTTTCCAAAAGCAGTAAAAAGATCTGTCTGTGGATTTTTAGGAGCTGGATGAATCCTCGCTTCTAAATCCTTATCGTGGTTTGTACACCATGTACACATCAGTCTGGTCTTCAGAATGCAGTTATAATGAGTGGAAGGGACAGAGTACACTTTCTAAGAGGAGATGCACTGAACACAATCTCATTAGCTGCAGTTCTTTATCATTTATGTAACCTAACAACTGGAAGGTGATATAGGAATGCCTTTTTTTTTTTTTTTCCTCTTGACCCTTCTATCTTGCTACTCTTCAGTGTTAATGTAAGTTTTTCTTTAGGAAATGTGCATTGCAGGAGAACTCCGACTCTCTGTTTCAGAAGACAAGTTGTTCAACATTGGGCTTACAGCTCAAACCTTTTGTTGAGGCCAAAGGAGGATAGCAAACATCTTCAGCAAGAAGAACGTAATGTTTACTTGTTTAGTGTTGAGGTGACTATAAGTAGCATAGAAGCTAATGAAATTATTTTAACTTTCTGTGAAGTGTGCTTACGACCTTTGAAGTTGTAAATAGCAAGATTGTTTTCCTCTGAAGTGGTTTTCAGTTTTTACTTCCCCTCTTTTAAAAGTTTTGGTTTCTTTCACTGAAGATGTTAATCATAGCATGTTGATTGACACCTGTTTATTCAGATACACAGGTGTGCTTTCTAAAAAATGGTTTTAACTGTGTGAATCTGTGAACATAAAAAATTACTGTGTGACGGTTTCTTGCTTTGGTGTATAGACCTGGTGAGAGTCAATGACCAAGCAGAAAAGTTGTCTGGCTTCTGTTTTGAGTTTTACCATTAGCACAAAAGCATTCCACTTCAGCTAATTCCCTGCCTTGTAACAAAGAATGATACAACCCACTGGTCAGCTATGTTATTTCAGGTCCCTCTCTGAGCTTGATTCACAGAAATACGAGTTGTTATAGATCCTGGTCTAGGGAAGGCTATACTAAGTCCAGCTGTAATGTAGTAACTCAGGTTAGTAGCCTTGAAGATTGCCTCCTTTAGATTCCTACCCATCAGACCAGAGTCAACTATGACAGTAATGAATTGCTGATTTAAAATATAAATTAAAAAGAGTATAGCTATTAATTAAGTCAACCTCTTTATTTGCCACTGCTTCAAATTTACAGACTGTGAGTAGTGTCATGCCTTAGGCACAATGGTTTCACTGATGATTTCATTAAGTATGTATGTTGTTCTTATCCATATATTTGTCATATTAGGTCAAAAACCTTCATTGTTTGTTTAGATAGTTGAACTAAAGCTAGCCTCCAAATCCTAATTTGCAAGAAGGATGCTTTTAATCAAACTTGCAGCTTTTTGTAGGGGCATTGCTCATAAAATTGGAATTCTGCAGCCAACACAGGCCTTAAAATATTGCAAAATAAAGCTGAAGAGCATTGTCAAATATAATATGACTTTAAATGATTATGAGTGAAAGCAATATGAAGATTTAATTATTCATTTCAGTGTGTGCTTGTTTTTCCCCTAGGTGGCATTGGCAGGGTCGTCAATGGTGCTTTTATGGTATTGAAAGGTCATCGGTCAATTGTAAACCAAGTCCGATTTAATCCTCACACTTACATGATCTGTTCTTCTGGCGTTGAAAAGATTATAAAGGTAAGGTTAATTATCAGAAAATGTGTTCTTTCAATATTTCAGGAAGAAATGTTATGTTTTGCTCAGCATTGTTCTTTTCCACACCCATCCTGTCTTCTCTTCATATTCATTTGTAAAGTGGTATGTCTCATTTGCTGGCTAAACTGATGCAAATTTTTAATTGGGCATTTCAACTTTAAACTCTGTTTCAATTTTAAAGGTTTTAGAGAGAAGGAATAAGATCAGAATTTCCTGGATTTGTACCTTGAAAAAGGAATTTTTTTTTCCAGTTTCGTTCTGTACATAACTGAAGTATCAAGCAAACAGTCCTTCTCGGGAGAGTTTGGTCACAGCTGTAACGTGTTCTCCTAAGACTTCTGATACTTTGGGCTCAAATTTAATAAAAATCTCTCCAAAGAGTGTCGCTGAGCCTTAGCGTGGCCTGACCTAGCTGATTTTGGCCCAAATGCTGCTTCAGAAGCCCTTCTATAATTTTTGTACACACTTCTGCTTTGAATCAATTCAACGTACCTTCCTGTGGCTTCCAGAGGAAACAGGACTCTTAATACCTTCCACAAGATGTCTCTTCTGAATCCTCTAACAATGTAGAGTATTTTTAGAAAGTTTGTGCCCTTTTTTATGTGGAATATAAAGAGATAACAAAGTTAGGTTCTAAAACTTTCTTTCCTTAGGGAAAGACACCCAATATTGTGGGAGCAAGGCAGAAACTTTTTCATCATTTCTAAAAGCAGAGGTTGAGGGTGGGGAGGCGGAGGATTGCGCTACACTAATGCACTGTGCGTTCTGCTGCCATAGAAATTTTGCTATAATTTAGGTCTATCAACAAGATGAAAGAAAGCAGAACAATTTAATTTTTAAGTAGGATAATGAGAACTGATGCTGCTTCTAACTATTTGTTGAATGACTTAATAAAAGTCTTACCTGCATGTGGCTACAAATTAGGTTGTTTGAGAACTAGTAAATGCTTTAGTCAGCTACAAGTTGACTGAATGAACTTGTCCTGCAAAGGAATAAACATTCCTTTAGCAGTCTGCAACTTATGGACCAGAACTGGTCTAAAACCCTGGGACCATGGCCCAACGCCCAGCTGCGTCACTTGCATTTCAGCTACTATCAGCATTTGGGTTCTGACTGTAGTTCAGCTTTCCTTCTGTCTTCCACTGGTACTTTAGCTTTGCTTCTCTTTTTTCTTCACCTGTGTCCCTCTGACAGGTTTGATCGCAGATCTATCAAATACAGGCTTTGAACAAAAGTGCATTGAACAGTCTTAGCAGCTCACCAATTTTTCAATTTCCAAGCAGTCAAACTGCCACTGTTGAACAACAGTTTTGCCAGAGGCTTTTTTTTTTTTTCTTTTCTTTGGGAACTTGATTCACACAGCCTAAATTCTCCCTTTTGGACTTTAGATCTGCTGACCCTTCACCCTATGAATTCTTCGTGCGTGAGTGTTCTTAGACTGTTGGATTAGCATTGGTATAAACATCCCCTGTGTTGCTTTTGTGTACTTCTGCTAGAGTTTTGGCATTCGGGGGTTTTTTTTTGGTGTTTCGGTTTTTTTCTTTTGCCTAGTGATTAAAAGATTGGTTTGATTAAGGCTCCAGTCACAGTCTGTGTAACTGTTTCAAAGACACCTTTGCTTGAATGCTTACTTAGAAGAGAACGCCTGTTGTGTCGCAGTGTGTGCAATGGAACTCGTGCAGCTGCTTTGAAGGAACTGAATTCCCCAAACATTGCAAGCCAGAAACAAATTAAGGGAAAGGTGTTTAACGTATTAAGTTTATTAGTGAGCCAGAACTTCTTACCCTTTTGCTGTATGTCATTTTGTCTCAGCTTGTAGCGTGCCTTGTTTAAGGATCAGGTTGTTTTAAGACTCCTGTCTTGTCTGGCCTCCATGACTTCGCTCTTTAAAGGTGCTGTCTTAGTGAAAAGCGGTTTGCGGGTGACCATACAATGGTGATTTCTTCTTCATTCCAGCTCCTTCTGCAGATAGGCCGGAGGCTAGTAACTGCCACTAGCAGAAGGGCAAAACAGGAAAAACAACACCAGCAGTTCTGAGGGGCTATTTACTGCATTAAAAACAGCTGGGAACACAAGTCCTTCCCTTGTATGGTTATCTTCCTTTCCCCTGTATAAATGCCTGATGTGCTTGCTCGGAGAAGTTGAGATGACAAGAGGAAGAGCCATAAATAAAAACAGTAGTTAGGGGATTTTTATGTTTTCTTGTTTTGTTGGGTTTTATTTGTTTGTTTTAATCAGTTCTTTAAGAATTGTCCTTCCTTTTACTGTCCTCCAAGTGTATTCTATAAATCTTTCTGTAATTAAATCACAGAAGATAACTTCACTGTGGTTGGCCGGTATTCCATTCCCTCAATTGTAGAAACTCTCTGATGAATTAAAAATGTGGATGCTGGTAGTTGTTTGTCTGAGCCCTTAATTTTTAGACTAGCTGGCCTAAATTTAGTACTTCTAGAAATAAGGAACTGATAGCACCAGCATCAAGGCATGATACAGACGAGCCATTCAATAATGCCACGTGCTTCTGCCAGCACACTTGCTATTTTAATGCTGATTGCAAATGAGATACAAATTCATCTCAGGTCTAGCCCTGCTGAAATTAATAGTATTCCCAAGAATGATTCTGACCTTCGTGGTTATGGGGTTTTTTTGCTTTAGTTTTATTTTGTTGCAAAGCACCTGCAAGAATATAATTCAGTAACTCAGTGGTTTTAGGTTTGATTTCTGCTAGGACTGAGAATACAATGGATAAGATGGGGGAGGGGTGTGAATATTCAAGTGAGGAGGTTTCAGAAACCTAAAGTAAGACTCAACAAGCTCATTAATGAAGGCTACTAGAAGCCTTGACTCCAGACTGTGTGCTGGACATATCAGCGCTCATTGCCCTCCGTTTCAGAAACCTGAACCTCAATAAAATTGTGTGGGAAAGCACAGCTGTGAACTAAAATTATTATTCGCAGCAAGCATTAGCCACGAGGGCTAAAGCAATATAAAATAGAAAAATACCACTTTCCCCTCAGTTAAGTGTGTGAGACATGGGGATGTACTGGCAGGAAAACAAATTGCATTGCAGGACAAATAAATGAGACATTCCCTCTGATGTGTGGGGCTTAGAGGAGAGCCACAGAGAATTATGCAGTTAGAAGACAGTTTCAGGAAAGATAAAATAGATAAAGTGCTTAAGGATTTTCAGAAAGAAATACTGTTTTGTATTGGAAATAGAATACTGTGTAACTGAGCACAACTGTTGTAGGTCTCATTTGTTTAAAAATCATCAGTATATCAAAGATAGCAAAGTCTATTTGCCCATGTTGCTATGGTGACAGATTAATGTCATTGTGGCTAGCTGCCTTTGCCTAATCAGATAATCTAATATAGCTGTTTTTAATTATTCTCACGCTATGGGCATAACTACTTTTTTGTTTTAAAATTTGGGGGTTTGCCACCATGGAATACAAGCAGTTCAAAGATGCTCTCTGAAGCATCTCTGCTGAAGTAGAGAACCAGTTTTGTACTCCCCTTTTCTGTTATTGTTCCTATTTTTGTATCCATACTCAGGGCATCAGTGAGTAATATTCAGCTCCTTAATCCTCTCACAGAGAAAGAACTTCATGATAGATTTTTGTTTCAGTGGGATGATTTGCCAACTTATTTGCTCCAATTTGCTCGCATTCTTCCTTGACATGGCATCAGTCAGAGGATGAGAAAAAGGCAAAGGCATTCCATTTACAAAGAAGCCTATTTCGGATGCCACAGAGAGCACTGGACCACTTGCTGCCAGTTTAAAGACTTCCTGGTTCTGCCAGGGATATAGATTCTTAGTCTGATTTCTTTCTGGGACTCTGGCAGGTCCTTGCACTCACTCACGGCAAAATGTCGAAGTAGTAGGGATATCAGTCTCCAGAGGCATCTGATCCTGTACAAACAGATATTCATCCTGAATTCCATTGACTTCTGTTTGTTATGTACTCCTCTCTGAACAAATATGTCTTGGAAGGGAAAAGCCTCACTATGGACTCTTTGTAGCTATCTTTTAAATATTTAACACTGCTGTATTTTCTCTGAGGCTTGCAGAGTGAGCAGAAAGATCTGGTAGCACTAATGAGGATGTGGAATCTCTCTGTGCACACTTTATGTGCCTTTTTAGATGACTTTTCATTATGAAACAGACTTTTCCCAGAGAGATTTCAGAGCAGACTACCTTTCTTCCATTTGTATTGGTTCATACAGAATCTAAGAGTTTTCTAATTCTCTTGCTTAAAACTTTTTATAAAACCTAGTGATCAATCTAACACTGCTAAGACTATTTGAGGAAGGGGCGTGTCAGCCTGCTTGTCCAGGCATACAGTATGAAGCATTTACAAGAAGGTATATGCTTCTTAAAGATAAAAACAGCTGACCTACTTGGTGAAATGCTTAGTAGTGGGACAAAGAGGGGAAAAGATCTGATAAATTGTGAGACAAGGTACTGAACATGTGCTAGTTAAATCATCAAGAAGGCAGCAACTCGGAGTAGTCCTTTGAGCAAGTAAAGTTCTATTTTTCTATTAAAAAACTTGGTGTGTCCCCAAGTCAACAATCTCTCTCATGCGTCCACTGAGAGAAGACTCTCCTGTGTTGTCTTTAGGAAGTGAAGCATGGCAAATAATTAGAGAACGAAGAGAGATTCTTTCTGTTCTCTTGAATAATTCAAAAAGGTGAAGTATGGTTGATGGAAATCTATACATAGTGGGCTCAGGTTGGGTTTTGTTATCTTTATCCAAACCTGATGCTTGTCCCTTGACCTAGATGTCTAGTAAGTGCAGTGCTTGAACCAAGCAATGGAGACCGTCTTCATTCTGGTTTCAGGTATTGTATTAATGAACTGTACTGGAAGAGAATGTGCTTAAGTACTGCAAATAATAAAAATATCAATTAAGTACAAATAGTGAATACACTATTGAGGTATGTTCCTAGGAACAGGCTAATGTAATGCAATGTAAAATTCCTTTGCCTTTGCTCTGAAAGGCAGCTTGATGATTGCCATACAGAGAAAGGTGTATCTGCAGCCCAGTTTAATTTTGGAATAGTGTCTCTTTTATCTACATAGCCAGATCATATTTGGAAGCTCTGTAACCATAAATTACAGAGGATGCAAAGTAAAGGCATTAAAGTTTGGGAGAATTCCAGAATAAAAGTTACCTGTACACCTTGAATTTGGCTGTGCTAAACAGGTAGCTGCAAGATAATATATTTTGTTTCATTTCCAGTATTAAAGGTGTAAGGTTTTACTGTACACTGTTTAAAATCTCTGTGAATACAGAATTACTAGCATTCTCGTGGGCTTCTTTTTATAGTGCTTGTCATGGTAGTATCAGATTATGTTACATGTGTTAACTACGCATCTGTGAGATGAGTGCTGATTATCTTATTTATACAGGCAAAATACTCTTTTTGTTAGCAGTGTTGTCTCCTTGGAACAAAACTTGACTAATATCGGTTAGAAAAAGAGTTAGATATTTTTGCAAAAGTCTGTCTCAAAAGGCCAACCTGGTATAGACAGCTGGCATAGGATTTTTTCCCCTGAGCTTGTTAGCATGGTAAAACCAAAGCATGACTGAAATCAGATATTTTATAAGCAGATCGTTAAGGCAGTATTGTGGATAAGCTACATACTAGCTCTGCTTACCGTAAGTGTTGTGCATCGCATTAACAATCAATCTAGAATAAAGTGGTAGTGGTTGTCCAATGAGTACCTTCATAATGTGGCCCTCAAATCTGTGAGTAAAACTGAGAAAGGTGAGGAGATCAAACTACTATGTTTGCTATGGATTACCAGTTTCTTAGGGATATTGGTGGATCTTCGGGGCTGGTTTGTTAGTTTTTTTTGTTTGGTTTTGGGGTTTTTTTCCCTTTTCCCCTCCACACCAGGAAAACTAAGGGAGGGCTAGATGGACAGCACAGTCAAGGCCGTTGCTATTGGTGAAATCATTACACTTTGCAATGTTACTACCTCTCTCCACTTCAAAAGTAGCTTTCAGTAAAACTCTTCTTCACCTTTCCCCACTAACTAAAACTGCTGCTGTGTCTTGAGAAGATGTTGGATGCTTTCTTTCCCTTACAACTGTTCCCGAAAGGGAGTAGCGCAGCTCTGCTTTTCACCTCCATACATTCAGCTCCCTGCCTGCTGATCAGGTGTGACTGACTATGCAGCTGGGCAACATGTTACTCTACATCACTGGCACAAGCAACTCTAGTTTCCTGGGAAACAAGTGCCTTCATTAGTGCTAAGACTGTATTACAGGCAACAAACTATTCTTACCGTTAGTGAGTAAGCATCCTCTATTACATAAAAATAGAGCCCTGCAATTTGGGAGAAATTATTACACAATGAAATACTGAAATGATGGATAATCTGCAGTGTGAGAGCTTTTAAGTTCTGGATGGGTGAAGCAGATGCAGAAAAAACACATTTGTAAAGGGGGAGAAAAAAAACCCACACCTCTGGAATACTTGTAAGTATGGGTCTGAGGGGTAAAAATTAATAAAAACAATCTGCAACTTGCAATTGTTCTGGATATTTGTGCTACTGTTCGATTTCAAATGCTTAGGGTTTGGTTTTTTTTATTTCTTGTTACAGATCTGGAGTCCTTACAAGCAGCCTGACTGCACAGGGGATCTGGATGGTAGAATTGAGGATGATTCGCGTTGCCTCTACACTCATGAAGAGTACATCAGTCTTGTGTTGAACAGCGGTAGTGGTTTGTCCCATGATTATGCCAACCAGTCAGTCCAGGAAGATCCACGGATGATGGCCTTTTTTGACTCCCTGGTGCGCCGGGAGATTGAGGGCTGGAGTTCTGACTCAGACAGTGACCTCAGTGAGAGCACAATCCTGCAGCTCCATGCAGGAGTAAGTGAACGCTCCGCTTACAGCGAGTCGGAGTCCTCTGCCTCTTTGCATCACTCCCCACCACATGCAGCTGAAGAGTCTGATGAAACTGCCTATAACTTAAGGGCCTTAAGATCAACGGAATCCCCCTCAGCCAGAGAAGACGTGGCTTCCCGTCAGCAGAGGCTCTCTGCACTGAGAAAGTATCAGGATAAACGTCTCCTGGCTCTTTCCAATGAGTCTGACTCTGATGACAATACCTGTGAGGCAGAACTAGATACAGACCTTTTCCCACGGCCACGGTCCCCAAGCCCTGAGGAGAACGAATCCAGCAGTTCCAGCAGCAGCAGCAGTACGGAAGATGAAGAGGAACTGAATGAACGACGCACATCTATGAGGCAACGCAATGCGCTGAGGCGCCGACAGAAGGTGCAAAAGGAGGAAAGGACTAGCGCTAACACGGAGAATGTGACCCCCTACATAGGTGAGGACATCTATGATTACCCCCAGATCAAAGTAGATGATCTTTCTTCTTCTCCAGCTTCTTCGCCGGAAAGGAGTTCAGCCAACAAAGAAGTTCTCAAAGAAAGGACGTCTCCTTGTTCAGACAATGAATCAGTGGAGAGAAAGATTTACAAAGCTTACAAATGGCTTCATTATTCTTACATATCATATTCAGCTAGTAAAGATGGTGAATCCTCCAGAGGAGATGGAGAGAATGATGAAGGGAAACCAGGAACTAGTGGAAGGCACAGTACAGCACACTTGCTAAATAAGGAAGATGCTAGGAACTTGAGTTCAGTAGTTCCTCAAGGTTCCCCAGCTCTTTCTACTGAAAGCCACAACAAAGAAACTTTAAAAGAATGTGGCTTGATAGAAAATTCTAGTAATGGTCAAGTTCGTGAATGTGACAATCAGCGGCGGATAGAGAGTCAAGAAAACACATCTGAAGACACTAGCAGTGGAGGTATAGAGCATTCTTTTGAGACTAAAAAGCTCAATGGAAAAGCTAACTGCAAAGGGCTAAATAGTTGTACTGAAGAACCTTGCATTCAGACGGCAGGACTTGTGGAACAGAAAAATAGTCAGAACTGTCAACCAGCATCAAGCCATCACTCACTGGTCCCTCCGTTCTCCACTGTTGCCATCTGTAGCATGTCAGGTCCCTGCTCCAGAAACCAGACTGATGGCAGTGAGGAGAGGAGCCTCGACACCTCCTGTATTAACCACAATAATGGCCACTTGCATCTTCGCCCTTCATGCCTCAATAATGGACAGAGTTTTGGAGAGCAGGAGACTGTGACGCAAGGACTACAGGTGCACTCAAATGCTGATAATGGCAGCCTTGTACAGATGGGTGTGACCTTGCACAAAGACTGCTGCCTGTCTGAAATGGACTCCAACAGCTACAATGTGAGCACAAGAGAGGATACTGCTGACTTGCATCCTACAGGCAGTGAGAGCACTCAGTCTCTCGGAGGACTGAAAAGACACAGAGCGGAGTTGGAAGATGCAGATTCAGAGAGTTCATCCTTAGAAAAGAAGTTAAAAACATGATAAATGCAAATGTCTGTCGTAGTGTGCACTCTCTCAAAAAAAAAAAAAAAAAAAAAGAAAAGGAAAAAGAAAGTATTAAAGGCACATAGAGCTTGGGTCTGAAACATTGCGTTTGATTCTCCATTCCATTCTTCAGTGGGTCTGTTTTAGATTGCCAATGGTTCATGCTGTATAAAAATCCAACTTACTCCTTAATGAGACTGAGTCTAGTGTACCCATACAAGGTTCTGTTTAAAGTAAATCCTTATTAAGACGGTTGACTGAATTATTCTTGTGTGAACATGTGTCGTTTGTTCAGCCAGCCAACCAGGATGACTGCTCTAAGTTTTAATTGTTCTTCTAAGAAGGAATTTTTCCGTACTGACACTTATTACACATTACAGGCTGAAGAATGATTGAATTAGATCACACTGGTGGTAGCTTGGGGTGTGTTTCTTGTTGAGGAAAACAGGGAAGAAACCTTTCTAGACCCTTTATTCTGCTTCAGAAACTAAAGAAATGCAACCATTAGGGACGATATTTTCAGAACTGACTGGTATCTTTAGAGACGATACTTCATAAAGCACTTACTTCTGAAACAGTTCAGTGACATTATTTTTATGCCAACAGAAAAGCTATAGGAAATGAGCCTCTTTCCAAAATCAACTTTAGACTGTTCCCATGGTGACATTCAATTTTGTGGGTTTTTTTTTAAAAGAACTGAATAACACAGTGTCATCACTATACTAAAATGTGATTGTTTGCCAAGAGGAAGGTATTATGCTGTAGGCCTTGCTCTAACCAAGGGTTATTAAAAATCAAGCATCAAAACATGCCCTTCTGTGAGCTTAACACATAGAGATTCTTCATTATTATTATTATTAAGAATATGGCACAGAGTGTTGGGATGTATCTTGACTGTGCCCTCCCCTTCTCCCGTGTGTTTACTTTTAGGAGGCAATAGGCCAAAGAGAAAATAGCAGAAGAATGGATAATGCATGTTAACAGCAACACTTGGTAAAGTCTGAAAACTGCTTTTTTAGCAGTTTTCTTAGCCCAAAGCTCAAAATAGGCTAGCATTGGAGATCAGGGTTGGTTTTCCACCACTGTGCTGCAAATATGTAAAACCTGCAGATCGGTAGGTGGATTCAACAGAGCTCTGTGTGTGTAAGGGAGAGCTTCAGAGAAACGTCCCCATGTGTGAGGACACTGGGACTCCAAGTCTGGCAATCAGAACTTGAGCAAGAGCATACCTCTGGCTGCCAGCTGCCATGAACTGGCATACTGTTCAGGTGGATGGAGTCCTTTCTTGCCTGGGCTCTGTTTTTAATGGAGTATCTAGTGAATCCTCTCAGTTCTGACACACTGGAATTGGCGGAATTGCACTTGCTTCCCTAGCAACGAGGTAAGAGGAGTCAGTGTGTGAAGGGAAAAGAAACCACCTATAAAGGACACAAAAACTATGTGTTTGTGCCTTGCAGTGCTGACAAACAGAAAAAGAGGCTTCTTTTGACCCCAGTAATTGTCACAGGCTTTCAAGGCCGGTATTGGGGGAGGGCTAGATTATTTTAAGGAATAGGAGGGTTTTACTTTCAAAATGACTCTAGCAGTACACTGCTGTAGAGCACTGGTCTCAGATAATTATTTCATATGCACAGCTACCTGGTAGCTGGGGAAAAAAGGAAGATGCCCTCTTAAAACACCATGAAAGTAAAGGAGCGCTTCAGAAGGGATGCTGGGAGGGAAAGGCACGGGAGGGAAAGTGAAGAACACTGAAAAATTTTCTTACAACTACTGTGTGCTGTAGGCTGTTTGCCCACGCTTGGTCAGCTTTGCTAAGTGAGAATTTGGAATAAGATACGATGTCGTATTTAAGAAGCATGTAAGACGGCTGAAAGAGAAAGGGATGTTTTCAAACACAAGTGAAAATGGCAATAAGGACAAGCTGATACATTGTTACCTTATTGAGAAAATTGTTGTGTACTGATGATATTTTAAATCACTGCAATCAAGATCACTATAGGAGTGTTCTCCTTGGTTGTATAAACACCTTATTGTAAATGCTGTTTTTTAGCCAAAAGCTTGAGGTTGCTGAGTGGAAAGGTTTTTTATTATTATTTTATTTTTAAAAATTTCTTGACACTAGAAAATCTTCTCAGCTGTCACTTCTTCTGCCCTCCTCTGAAGAATGCCCAGATTGCTGGTGAATGAGCATCTCCACTCTCCTTTTACATGGTCATCTTTTCTCAGTGTTTTCTCAAGTGCCTTGTGGTCTCGCTTTCTGGTTCTTTTGTTTTCAAAAGCAGAATAAGAGCTCCTGGGCTTGGTGTTAATGTTCCTCTACAGGCTCTGGGTGTGAAGGTGTGCTGTGGTTTCCCCAAAGACAGCCTCTCATGCTGTCTTCGTGCTTGTAACTTCTAGTTTCTGTCAAGCGGGTGGAGGAAGGTAGGCTGCAATCTTAACCTTTTGTTCACAGGAAATTTCAGTGCACACAAGAACTGTAGCTTCCGAATCAGTGGTTTCACCTTCTGACATAAATAAATGTTATCAGCGCTAGGCAGCTGCAGTATCTGGAAAAGACCAAAAAAAAAAAAAAAAAAAAAAAAAAGCAAGCAAGCAGCAGCACGCCTGCTGCAGGTAGCCAGCAATGAAAAGACCTGCTCTTTGTAGGTTGCTTTGCTTTGTCATTGATGCCATGCATCTGCTGGCTCTCCCCTACGCCGGGTGGCTAACCGTGCCGTGCGCTGGCAGTGTCCTGGGCTGCTGGATGTGAATGTTGCTGTATGTTTGGGATTGCCACTCCCCCTTTCTGGGGAAAGGGAGTAAGCTGTTCAGTGGAAAATCTTACAAGTTTATCTGAAGAGATTTCACCTTTTCTAGTAATCTGTGCCATGTACTTAGAAACAAAAAGGTTGTGTAAATATTGAACTACCTTGTTAGTTAGCCACTATTTACTTACCGTGCAACTTGTTATGGCAGGAAACTTGCTAGGCCAGGTTGTACAGTTCATCTCCAGAAAACCTTATCAGTGGGAAAGAAAAACTCCCTTACGTCTTTTCATAACATTTTGGACAGAGAAAGATTGATCTTTAAAGAAACTCTTTTTTATATTCCTACAAGCTATATATTTGCTTATTTAAGCTTTCTCAGTTTAAAGCATTAATGTCAAACCACCCTGTTTGTGAGAGAGTCAAAGCTGACTCTTCTTCTGAAGCAGGCAAGCATGAGGCTTTTCTGGGCTGGGGTATTCACCACTTTCAAAGATGCAGGACGATATGAGATCTATGAACCAAAGTTCTTCTGGTTTTTTTCCAGCTCTCAAGTGATCCTCTTCCCAAAGCTGGCGAGTCTTCTCCAAGGTGAGTGGCTCAGTGGAGATCACTCTTTGCTGTTGAGGAGCAGCTCTCGCAGGCAAAGCACATGCAGAAAGGTACAGCTGCCTTGAGAAGGGAAGAGCACAGGGTTTTGACCATGGGCATACCAGTTGATGGCAGTATGTTCTGAAATCCAGTTTGTCTCAGCTGGAGTAATAACGGGGAAGGACAATTTACTTCAGACCATTTTCTTCTCCAAAAATTGCAGTGGATTTCCCCCCGCCCCCTAAGTTTCATAATAGAATAAGTGATTGAAACCTGGTCCTAATCTCGGTTTTAAGCCATGTCACTTGGTAGCTAGAAAATCACTTTCCCTGAAATATTTAAAGAAGATAAATGCAGTTAGGACTACTTTTGAGGTCTTTGTATGTTCCTGCATTGTCACGTCCGAGTGAATAGATAGGGGTCTCTTGCTCACTGTGGCCATCGGAAGCTGATGTGGCTTGATATTACTAAGGTTGTGGGATGCTTTCATTTGCAGTTACAATTTATTTTACTGTTTGTGGACAAGAGCAAGACGGGATTTTTGTTATGTCTTCATTGAGTTAAAATGCTCCATGTTAGTGCATTTTCATCTCTTTTTTACAGGCAGTACTATGGAGAGAGGTACCCTTTACACCTGATGCTTTCTGTCATTTTCACCCACTCAGATTCTCCGCATGTTCTTGCCAAACTTGGGAAGGTCAGTGCTCTGCTGCAGGGTCTGCCAAGTACCAAAGAGTAAAGCAGGTAGCTGCAACAACTGAATTACTATGTGCATATGCACCTAGTTCTTCAGGAATTCTTTAATAAGCTAATTCTAGCACATACATAATTTATGAAACACATCAGCGCATTCCTGCAGCTGTGTCAGGGTGCACTACTTAACCCAGCTAATGCTGTACTAATCTGAACAAGAAGTGTGTTTCAAACACCTACTGTGAAAATGGCAATTCTTTAGGGAAAAACAAAACAAAACAAAAAACCCAACAAAAAACCCCCACTGGTTACGACAGGTGCTAGGTTTGCCAAAGTGGTTGTGCAGGTCAAAAGCAGTGAAATATTGTAAGAGATGTCAGTGTGTTCTGTTGTTGTCAGAAGTAAGCAATCTGAATTTGATGCTTGTACTCTGCCTGAGTCAAGGACTTGAACTTGGGTCTCCTGCCTTTCACTTGAGTGCCCTAAGCATCCTAAGCATCAGCCTATTGCATTATTCAGGAGTGGGCTTTGTTCTTCTTTTGTCTGAAATGCAAAGGGGAAAGGAAATGGAAACAGTTCCCCAAATACTGGAGCGGGGCCTTGAGCCCAACTCTGCTGGTTTATAGTTTGCTGAGAAAATGCTAGAGGATTCTCTTCCTCCCTTCTCCACCTTGTGTGATCTCCTTTGGCACAGAGAGCAAGAGGGAGATGCTGACCCAGCCTTGTATGGATCCCGTTTGTCTTGAACCTGGGAGAATTGTCCTTTCCAAATTGGCTAGAGTGTGTATGGAGTTTTTTATTATTATTATTTTCCTGCAGACTGATAATACCAACCTCCTAAACGAGCACCCAAGCCAGTGAGCTGTTTGTTCTGGGATACGGCTGGCAGGCTCAGCTTTCCTGTCTCATTAATATTTCTCTGTTCAGTTCTAGTCTCAATTATCAGCCAGCACCTCTGGAGCTGCTGCACCGATGCGGGTTGGCATTGTCACTGCTTTTAGAGCTGATTGTAGTTGTCCCTTTGCTGAATCTGCCATTTGCACACTGGCTGTTTGGAAGTAGGTGGTGCGAATGAGCAAAAACATTTTGTATGTTCCTATAAATAGGCAAGAAACCTGCCTGAATTTGAACTTTTGATGGGGGACCAGCTCCTTCACAGCCAGGCAATGCCTCTGGCTTTTCGCCAAGCACTTTGGTGATCAGGTGCTACAGGAGTTGCTCGTTTCTAGGTGGATGGAATCTACCCCTGGGACCACATTACTACGAGCCAGTGGTCTCCAGCATTTTACTTCACAAACCACAGCTGCTTATAGAAGTATTAACAGCTGAAACCACCAGCGCCTACATACTTCCAGAGTTCGCATTCTGGTCATTTCCAAATGGTCAAACCATATGCTCTTTGGGAAAGTCTTGGGTGTAAGTGTTCTGCTTCCAGAACGATGACCAAAGGGGTCAAGTTCTGCTTCCCTGAAACAAAACTTGCTTCAAGGAAATCCTGATGCATCTTTTTAAAGAGTTTTGGCTTTACCTCAGCATTTAAGGTTTAAACACTCATGACATACCTTTTGAACTCTTTAAAATGTGGATATATGGCAGAAAGAGAAACAGCATGAGCTTCAGAACTGAATTCTGTCAGGGAAGGAGAAAGGAGTTGAAAGGAGTTTTTCAAAAGGATTTGAAAAAATAAGCAAACAAAAAAACCCCTCCATACCCTAAATACCCATTAGGTTCTGCATAAAAGTGCATCACCTGCTTCTAAATCTGGATCCTAAAAGCCTAAGCGATATGTTAACAGAAGTGACTTATCACACTTGAGCTTGGACAACTGAAGATCACTGATCTTAGGGTGACAGAGCACTGGAACAGGCTGCCCAGGGAGGTTGTGGAGTCCCTTTCTCTGGAGATTTTCAAGACCCGCCTGGATGCAGTCCTGAGTCATGTGCTCTAGGCATTCCTGTGTCAGCAGGGGAGTTGGACTAGATGATCTCTAGAGGTCCCTTCCAACTCTAAAAATTCCATGATTCCGTGATCCCTAGCAGCCGAGAAGCCACAGCCGTGCCTCGCCGCACACTGCCGACGGGCTGACCACCGATGTGTGACCCAGCAGGGATCATGTCTTCTGTCTGCAGCCTGCAGGGAACGAAAAGAATGCTTGTTAGCAGCAAGGTTGTCCCTGATTTTGACCGGCTGACTCTGTCTCTTCTGTCATTCAGCTGTCTGCTGTAGCTTCATATCGCCTGGGACTTGCTGAACAAAGATCCCTGGAGGAAAGTACTTCATTTTTAGTTGGTGTTTGCCTTTGGGCCTTGGAAGGAAGTTTTGAGGCTTCATTTCAGGGTGATCTTTATGCAGCCTGTTAAAATGAGGAAAGAAAACTAATGCATCCTTGCAGGAGGAACAGAGAACTCCAAGGCAAGAGCCTCCTCTAACTCACTCTTCCCCTTCCTGAGGTTTCTACATCTCCTCAAGGAGCCCTGTACCTTTTTCTTCCCTCTAGGATCTAGAGAGACTTGCAGTGTTGGGTGCCTAGAAAGCAAAAATGAAACTGTCCCCTGTTCAGGATGCTGCAACACTCTTTGCTTCAGCGACGTTTCCAGCATATGATGGCCAGATCTGGCATTTCCCAGCTTGGATTATATCCTTGCATACAATTTTCTTCACAGCATGAAAAAAGTCCGCTTCCCACCTTTGGAGGGAGAGAACGGAAAGATGATCTAGGCTTTAACAGTCTTGGAATGAAAGGAAGTAACATGCACTGAGCTGTTTATAAGCCCTCTCTAAACTCTCGGTATTCCCAAGGTTTGCCTTTCCCACAGGCCGACTCTGCCGTACGATGCGCTTACCTGCGCGCAGGGACGATGGCAGCAGCAGTCCTGTGTTGCCTTTTAGTGCAGCATGAGAACTGAAAATTGATTCAGTATGTCTGACAGGGCAGATCTCTAGTCTTTCCATCAAGAAGCTTTTTTTAGCTCGTACGTGTTTCTGATGATGTGGAAGACTTATTTTTAAGCTGGGAAAGTCTGTAGCAATGTTTTGAATTCCTAAATGGCTGACCAACTAGGATGATCCGTCTGAGCAATGGTGGAAGCAATTTACAGCCTTAGATGGAGATTTTTTATTTACTTATGAATACTTTTAAAGTCAAAATTTTTGCTGTTTGTCACCCAGCAGGAGGGCTCCTCACCTTTCATCTGCCGTGCATTTGGCCAGGAAGGGCGTATTTTCTCACTCCCTCCACTGATGATATAGATGTAAAAGATACAGATCTTTTGTGGCCCGACTTCCCAGCAGTTAATGAACATGTTGGGACAGTAGATCATCTTGCTGGAGACGCACAAATTGCGGCAGACAGCAGGAGGAATGGCTCATTAATCACTTCCCTACGCTCTTAAGTTGAAAACCTGCACAAACATCGGAAGGTTTCAGTCTGAGTGACACATCTTGAGGTCTCCTGCTGCCGGGCTTGAAATACCTTTGGTGTTTCTACAATTTTATCCTGTAGTTTCCAAAGACAGTGTTTGTTTCCAGCCGAAGGGCAAGTCTACTTTAGTCTTACTCTTGCCAGATGAAAATTATTACAGAAATTAAAGTGAGTGTATTGCTTAGCTGATTACACTTGTGAAGTTTAAACTAAATGAAATCCTCAGCTGATCATACTATAGAACAATTATACTGCCTAAAAGAAAGGATTTCATCTATGTGCAGCTGGGGAAAAATCCCATTTAATCTGCAAACTCTGAGTGAGAAGGAAGCTGACGGTTTCATGAGCAGCTGAACTCTGCTAGCATGAAACGTCTGCAGAAGGGAATCCTCTTCTCCAGGACGGAGGCATGCAGTCCTGCAATCCCGGGCTTCCCGTGGGAACCGGTTCAACTTCCGAAGCTGGTGGAAATCTGTCAAGCTTCTCCTGGGTTAGCGTGCTTGTTCACCCGCAGGGAAAACCCCAGCAGGAGCTGCAGGAGTGTTTGGTGGGAGCCAGGCTGGAAGGGGGGTGCTCTGCCTCCTGTCGTCAGTGGGAAGTGGGGTGTTGCCCTGTTGAGGAGTGATTTACCAGGGAGGGAGGGGAGTCACTAAGGACTCCATTTTCCTCCCTTCCTGATATCACTTGATATGACGCCCTCGCTTTTCACTTCAGGATGCAAAACCCCCCATTTCACTGCTGCCGGTAGCAGGATATAATGTAGCTGTGGCTTCTTTCCCTCCAGCCCTGACTTAAAATGGTTTTAGGACATTTTCCTAGAAAGTCCAAAAGCCACACCAAGAGAGCTGGGTACTGGTGGTTTGCAAATAAGCTTGGATTCATGGGCAGTAAATACAGTAATAAAATATATATTTATAATGAGCAAACAGCGAAAAAGGGAAATTCACGGCAATAAATATGAATTAGAAATGAGGAAATGTGGGCAAGTAATGAGGGAAACAAAGGTCCCAAGGAAAAAAAAAATGGAATAAAGGGCAAGAAGGACTGTTCAATTAAATCCAGATCAGAAGGAACCTCTTGTTTGCGCGGGATTAGTTGAAAGTGCAGTTTGTCTGCAGTAAGGCAGGGTGGGCAGCAGTGCACAGCGGGTGGGAAGGATCCCCCCGGTGAGATGCCCACACCACAGGAAAGCTGGGAAGCAGCTGCTGCTCTTGCTGGGTATCTTCAAACCACCAGGAGTGGATAATTTGCACTCAGAAGTTTTTAACTACCCACACGGAGAGGTCTCTGAACCGCTAATATAGCGGGGGATTTTATTAATAAGCCTTGGAATTTAGGGGAGCTCTGGGGGACCGGGAAGCAGGCGTGGAAATGGGATGACCTAATTCCAGTCCCATTGGCTTGTTTGCAGTGGCAGCAGAACAAGGGAAGGCTTGATATGGGACAAGAGCTAAAAAAGAAGCAAGAAAATATGGTGGCTAATTAATCATGCAAACTGATAGGGAATGGCATAGAAAATGGACTGTGGTGAGCTAAGTGTATTTTATGAGACTTCAAGTTCAGCTGATAAATGTAGAAGTTGCAATAATGCTTAGGCTCCTGGAGAGGTGTGTTCAGTGTTGAAAGGTCCGAGCATTGTCTGTTAAACCACAGCAACGTACATTCACTGTGTTCAGCGTTAACCAATGTTGAACCCAAGCAGGGAATCATCAGAGACACTTTTAGTGGACCACAGAGCCTGAAATGGGGACCGATATATCTATTAATATCTTTATTAATAGTTGGGCAACACACACAAGTGTAGCTATGTCCTTTGCAGCCTGTGTTACAAGCAGGAAAGGTACGCAGTGAGTCGGATGGGGCTTCGCAGCCCGTCGTGCCGAGCAGCCCGTCGTGCCGAGCAGCCCACCCCAGATCAGGCTCTGTTGCCCGGGGCGCCCCAGACCATCTCAGCACCCGTGGGCCCATACGAGAACTGAGCAAAAGACTTGGGTGTTTCTATGTACCGCTTAGATACAGATGTTTAACAGCCCAAGAGCTTCACCCAAGAAAACAGCGCCGGGGCGGTGAACCAGTGCTGAAGGCCCAGAGGTGCCATCAGCAGCCAGGCTCAGCCTCGCAAAGGTTTGGTCTCATTAGTCTTGACCCTCAAGCGACAGCCACCACCACACGTAGAGCCCGTGAGATATCTCACAAGGCTGCTGGACGCCGAGAGCAGGGTGGAGGGACTGACCACGCTTGAGGCGTTGCACTGGGGCTTGTGTCCTTGCTGAGGCACCCCCGGACCGTGCCTAATGTGAGGGAACTGAACGCGGCACAGGCTTCAGCAGAAGCTTCTCTCGCAGAGAGAAGGCGAAAGTGGAAAAAACGTTGTACGTATTCAACTGACTTGGGTTGTTTTCATTTGCCTGTGTATGTTTATATTCTATGAAAATGTATAGCTATGCACACGCACATGCCAGGCTGTTTAAGCACGCTTGCTGTGGCAGCATCGG
This sequence comes from Burhinus oedicnemus, assembly GCA_008921705.1. Taxonomy (NCBI): domain Eukaryota; kingdom Metazoa; phylum Chordata; class Aves; order Charadriiformes; family Burhinidae; genus Burhinus; species Burhinus oedicnemus. The sequence continues at coordinate 271,315 of VFFE01005256.1, forward strand.
TTAAAGCCGCTGCCTCCTTACAGCGAGGAGAGCAGAGCCATCCTCACGCGCTGAACCGGAGCGCATGGAAAAGCTTTACTACTGCGCTTTACAGACTATCTCGTGGGCTGCAGGAACCCCTATCTTTTACATCCTACATGTGATAAAAGGGTCTGGTATTTGGAAGGCTGGGCCTGTTGAAGATGAAATAGCTGATTTGTACAACATGGTGGTGACTCGTGAGGCAGCTCGATTGGGAGCAGCCTCTCAGTGAGTCGGGCAGGACCCACGAAGGGAAAATAGAGCTGATGCTGACAAAGGAAAGCATCTTTGATGCTGAAGAACCTGGATGTTGCTTGTTACCAGGGACCAAACTTATTTAATTGCTCATTTAAGCCAAACCTGGGCCTGTTTCTTGAGAAAAAAAAATAGCTGTTAGACAAAAGATAAATCGGGAGGCTTTTTCTCTTTGCACTCACCTACCGCTTGTGCTGGCTTCTTAATAGGCTTCTGTGAGAGAGAAGATGCTAGTCCCGAGACAGCCCCGGCTGCTGGGAGCTGGTTAATGGGAACGCTACGCCTCGTTTCACCCCATCTTCTGACTTGGGGGGCCAAGGTGCGCCCGCCTGGCCATGCAGACAGGCCACAGGGATCTCCTCGCCTTGGCGAAGCGGTGTGGGGCTGAGGGTGAGCTGCTGCAGGAAGTTGGCAAGTAAGAGGAGACCTAAAACATAGATCTTGTGTCATGGACAGACTAAGCACGGGAAAGGGAAACAGAGCTGGGGGACTTGGGTATGGGAGGAACACAGCCAGAAAAGCAGGAATTTGTATGGTTGAGGGGCATAAAACAGGCGACTCGATGCTACCTTTTGCTAACATCTTTTAGGAAAACTAAATGAAAACAGACTCCAAGCAGTTTCAACAATGCCTGCAATTTAGTTGCTGTGCTGTTGATCTCCTTGGCTGCTGCAGCACGAGTCAACCCTGGGGGTTTCTCACGAAGACAAAAGTTTGCCTGCAGCGCTGTGGCTGGGTGGCTGCGTGATGCTGACTCTTCTGCATCTTCTGCAGCTGTACCACAGAGACATTAGCAGTACAGACGTTTGTCCCTGTAAATCTTGTATTAAACAGCCCAATTTCCTGCTGGAACTTAATGGTGCGATGCGTAATGCTCTGCGGAGGTGAACCTGCACCTGCCTGATGTACTGGAGAGGCAAGCAGAGAGAGGAACTCCTGAAAAAGCATTTTGAATGTCATTTCGGGTAACGAGGCTGTGTGCATCCATGAGAAGCTATGTTAGGCCCATGTGAGCCATTCCTAAGGTACTGCAGCCGGCTAGTCCAGTTGCCTGCTTTTTAGGTGAATGTGAAAACCACATTTGCGTTGAGTTACAAAGACAAAAGCCCCTTTCAGCCCGTTTTCTTATTAAGGCAGGTTGTGATTCTTCTCTTTTGCAGTTTCTTTCCACTGTTCCCCCACCCCTCGTACTGCTGCTCAGCCCGTGCTCTGCCGAGTGGGCAGCTGGAGCCAGCCATGCTGGCAGCACCCTGCCAGATGGCAACAGGAGTTTCACCAGGGCTAAATGATGACCAGATGAGGAGATGGGAAAGAGACCGATAATAGTGCAAATTCGATCGTAACTTCATCGAATACTGTCTCTGAGGGGCCCCTCAGGGCACTGTACTGAGGCCATGCCATTTCTCGTTACTCCAGTCTCAAACTGATGTTTTCAAATCTATGAATGCAGACAGCTCTCTGGAGAATAACCCATGGGGCATCCGCTTCTATATGGAGACAGACTGAGGAAAGATGGGATATACAGATGTTTTGACTACAGAATCTCTTCTGTATTATGCTTGCACGGTAGTATTCAAACTCTTTGAGACACAGTAAACTAATTCACTAAACAGTCATGGTGATGTTCGCCAAGTTTATTATACACTTTGTTATCAGTTCATCTCTGAAAAGTAGCAGCTTGAGGATCATTCTCCAAAAACTTGGATTTTGTTGAAGGTCATACTTAAGTACCTTCAACAAACCAAACTGATTTAAGTTCCCGTCTCGTGGAAACTATGATGGGGGAGCCGATTTAGTCAGTCAGAGAATTCATCATTGCATAAACAGAGGAAGAGGCTGAATTAGCGTTAGTGAGAGATCTATGAATGTTCCTGGAGAAATTTTATTACGTTAAACGCAAAGAGCTGACTCCGGGGCCTGGCTTTTTCTCTTTAGCTCTGTAACATTTCCCAGTGGAGAGCGCTCCACGATGAATAACTCCTTAGTTGTTCTTCTTTTCTTAAATAAATCTAATTATTTTTTTTTCCATGCAGGAAATGGAATCAAATTATAGGTATCGCTCATTCATCCTTTTATAACTCATGTAACATTAACAAGACAATGTCCTGCTGGTGAAGAAAGCAGCGTGCTTGGCCCTGGGCAGTCAGTAGAACAAGGTGGAAGTATCTGATCAAATTACTCAGCTTCCCAAAGAAATCATTTTTAGGTGATGAGGATAATTACCCACTCCTTGCCTTGTTCTTAGCCATGGAAAATCACAGTGGTGGAGGAGCGATGCTGGACCAGGGAAAATGGCTGCTGCTGAGCATGAGGATGCTACCGAGACGGTGGGCTGCAATAACCCATCTAAGTAAGTACTTGGTAATCTCATACATACCTTGGATTCTTCTATAGGGCTTACAGCGTGTCACCACATACATCTTGAATTATATATGAATAGCTGATTGAACATAGCGTATCTGTGTAACCACAGTGTTACCCATCCGCCTCAGAGCTGTCGGCTCCGCCAGATGGGAAACGTCTGCTCCTGCACAGCCCATCTGCGGTCTGTGTCTTCCTCCTGTGTCAGAGATCCCAGCTGCTGCCAAACTGGTGTGGCCTGTGTCCCAGCAGAGGAGCTGGACCTGCTGTAGGAGAAGGAAAAGCCCGGGTATGAGCGGTCCACGGGGGTGAAAGGGCTCCCGTTCCTCCCTCCTGCCCTGGCCATCCTCCCCTGGTGTTTAGTAACAGGTGGCACCCCCAGAGCAGCAGGGCGCTGCGGCACGGTGTGTCTCGGGCCACTGCGGTCACAGGTAGCTGGGGAGGACGGTTCCTGGCTCTCTTCATGGCAGGGGCATGGCTGGGACCTGCCAAGAGGCAGCTGCTTGTGCTTTTACACAGCTCTGGTAGTTAAAGCAGGGAGAGATGTGGACCAGCAGTGTGGCAGATGGGTGGCAGGGTGGGTAGAGCCAGCATGTGCCACACCAGCCCATGGGCAATGCTGGGTGAACGGTGTCAGTCCTCTCCTTCCCTTGGAGGCCACAGCAGTGAACGGGGGCTCTTGTCCCCCGACAACAGCATACGCGTTCGGGCAGGTGCTGACCCGTGTGCGGGCAGCCCCTTTCAGCCCCTGGCACTTTGCAGCCTGTGTCCCATGGCACCATCCACTGCAGCCAACTGAGGGGTGGAGGGCTCCGCACTCAGGTTGGAGCGCACAGATTCTCTTGGGAAATAAAACATCACTGGCCAAGGGTTGCGCCTGGGGACTTTAAAAGCGGGTTTGCAGTGAAGCAAGGCAGGGGTGGCCCTGGTCTTATGGAGTTGGACTCTAGGCAATGAATGTGGGCTCAGTCTAAGCCCCTCTCCTCACCTGCCTGCAGTGGACGCAGTAAAAAAAACACCAAATAAAGATCTCCTCTACCTTTACTCCTTGTGAAAAGCTGCTAGCAGGTCTGTAAAGAGTACGTGCAGGACTAGGGCTGCCCGACCTACCTGCAGGGCTGGTGCCCTCAGCCATGCAGACCAACCCAACCTCTGCACAGGGTCAGGCAGAGCATGTTGCCAGCAGACGGGCTCAGCACCCCTTCCTGAGCAGGGTCCTCTTCTTTCATAGTCCCCAGCCCCGGGGAACTGACCCAGTCTAACCCCAGCTCTCTGTTTATTTCAAGTTTTATAGCTTTAGAAAGATTCCTATCTGATGATCTAGACCTACTTACACCCCACTGCTGTGTAGTAACATTCCACCAGCGCTAAGCAGTATTTCATACAGGGACCAAACCTGCTGTCTGAGTTCAGAGCTCTTCACCGTTGCGAGAGCAGATCTCTCAAAATCTCTCTCAAATATTTCTTTTGCATTATGTCCAGAAAATTACATGATCTGGACTTTTTTGGACTAGAGAAGTGTGAAAGCCTGTTTCCCTGGCTGTCTTCTCCACATGGGGCTAAACCCTCTACCCACGTCCCTGGCAGCTCTGAAAAAAATTGGTGATGGTGGCAATGGCAAAGTGTTGGGGGTTTGTGAGTGAGGGCCTGCAGCAGGGAAACCAGTTAAAGGTAGCTCTGTAGATCTGCTGAGAAAAAGGAGGGAATGGGGCTCTGGGTCTTTCAGAAGCCAGCTCCTACAGTTGTTCCCATCTCTGGTTATGCAGGTATGTTGGTGTCTCACGTCTGCCTCTGCTGGACAAATGTCTACAGCGCTGGGTTAAGAAGGATCTTCCTTTCTATAGGGGGGGGGGAAAGAATGAAAAGTCTGGGACTGGTAACCTTGGAAGAAGATTGAACACAACATAGGTCATGGTAGCTTGAGCTTCAGTGTTTATGAGATTTAGGAAACTTCACAAAAACCAAGACTGACTTAAGGTACGCAACAGTCTCATGTGTGCCTGACCACATGGTTCTCCACTTCCCTCTGAACCACCTCGCTGGGGCTGCTACCAGACGAGGTAGACCTCAGGCTTCAATCAGCACAGCAATTCCCTTGTGCCTTCTGCTAATTGTTTCCCACAACCCTCCCACCTCCCCGGCTGTCAGCCTTCTCAAAGAGGACAGGCTGGATAGGCTGCAAGGGCAGAGCACCCGTTCCCCAGCTGCTGGGCCTCCTCCACCTCTGCCATCGCAGCTCCTTGGTGAGCTGACGTGAATGAAGTCTGAACTCGGGCTGCTTCCTAGCTAAAGGGAAAATGTCTTTCTCCACAGCCGGCTCTGACATCTCTTGTCAGCAGCAATTTCAACTTCACCAGATAACAACAAAAACCAAAACCACGCCTGAGCTGCAGCCCTGCTTCGTATGCTGTGATGCAGGGGCGAGTCCCTGGGGATGGACCTGCGACTGGAGGAGGGCAGCGTGTGTCCCTGTGGGGTGGGTGCGTGGCTGCTGCTCCTGCAGACTCCCCGCAGGAGGGCAGGCAGCCATGTGCCCCTGTGCTGCCCATGCCCTGGCCGTGGGCAAGCTGCCAGCCGGTTCCTCGGTCTCCCTCTGTGGAAGGGGAGCAAGGAAACCACAGACGCTTTCTGCGACCTGCGCCTGAAAGCTCTTTCCCTATCTGACGTTGCCTCCTAATAGGATTTGTCTGGTCGATACCGGCTAGTGTGCACGGGGTGAGAGCATTTTTAAATGGGTGTTGAAAACTCTTTTGTGGAGAATTTCCAGCCCGCTTATTGCTCCAGGTGGGAGAAGCCTGGAAGAAAGCCACATGCATGCAACAGTCTAGACATGTTTGATTTCTTTTTGGAATTAAAGAACAGAAGTCCCATAATACCCTTTTTTTTTTTTTTTCTTTTCCCCAGCATTCATACAAGTAGCCAATATAAACAATTCTCTCACTGCCCTGAAATTTGGAGTTGCTCACAGGATGAAGCAGTGACCTACTGAACCTCTGGGAAGAGTAATATTAGCCTCTGTCTGGTTTGTTGCCTTCTTGGCAGCCCAGCTGCCCCCAGGACAAGCACAGGCGCTGTGGTGCGGCATGTCCCCAGGGTGCTTGTGGGGCTGCTGCTGCCATGAAAGGAGAGGAGATGCACAATGAGATCGCTGAAGTCGAGGACAGCCCCCTGCATTTAGGCACCTAACAAACCGGCTGCTCCTCAGATGCAGCAGGTTCCCCAGCTCTGCTTCAGTCCACCCAGAGGACTAATCTACCAAGGACTAATCCTGGGATCTGCGACTGGCATTAGATCCCATGAAAGCGTTGACCACAGAGAACATATTTAGATCACACCCAAGAGCTGTTGCTCAAGATGGATTTCAAAGTGCCTACAGACACATGTTCATGACAGCAAGCCTCCAGGCTGACTTGCAGGCAGATGACTGCTACTTAAACTGACGTCACTTCTGAGGTCACCAGCGCCCTCGCTGCGGACTGGCTTTCATGCAGGAGTGTTGGAGTTTCTTGTCACAAAATGAAAATATTAGGATAAGTGTCAAGGAGGCCAGATAAGTAATGCACTTGCTTTCAAGTGCGGATGGGGGTTGCTGGTTCCTCTCACGTTGGTGGTGCTGCTCCTTCCTGAGCCTTCTTGCCACCGTTTTCTTGCCTGGGGTACTGCTGCTGTCATCTCTCCAGTTGGTTTTATACAATTGGATTTTTCTTTTCTGGGTTTTCTATGCCTTCAACTTTGGTTCTGCCTGCCCACTCAACCACAGTTGGAATTGCATTGAAGAGGCACCCAACAAAGAACAACACAGAGCAGCTTCAGATGCAGTGGAGGAGATGACAGTTGCCCAGGTTGGACTCCTGAGCATGGAAATGGATCAAAAAAGGCCAAAACCATATCAAGTGAAAAGTTCTACTCAGGAGTCAGCCTCCCTGACAGCACAGGGAGGAAGGCTAAATGCCCATAGGTTTGTGTAAGCTGTATAAGCCACCCTGTGCAATTAGGAGACTTATTTTTGATAAGCAATTGCAACAGCCAAGAATGGGGTGTCCATATGTTCCCTATAGTGGTAAGATGAGTGTGGGGGACATAAGAAACTCTTAAATGGGGTGAAGGGATTGTTGCCTTTCAGCTAAGCTCTTGTCCTTGCCTCTTAGGACTCCAAGGTAAAGAACAGGCCTTTGGATCTAATCAGGACTTAAAGAAGCAGCCAGGCTGATAACATGTTTCAAGGCTTTCAAGACCTCTGGATTCATTTTAGTCTAATCCCTGTGTAGTTAATTTTACTTCCCAAAGCCCTTTTGCAGGCTCTGTCAAAGGCTCTGTTCTTCCTCGTGTCCCACCTCAGGTGTATGTGGTGCTGGTGGGTAACCTTGCAGAGGTGCTGCATCCCACCACAAGCACCTGGCTTGATTGACTTCCCCATGCTCTGTGGGCTCAGGAAGGCAATTTGGAGTCCCCTGGCCCAAAGGTGCAACCCCAAAATGATCAGTTACTGCTGTTATCATGGCTGAAAATTCCTTGGGTATCTCTCACTGAACTTCATTTCCTGCCTCGCTCTGGCAAAGCTCCTTGTTTCTATGGCAATGATTTATTCCTTGAAATAGTTCCCATTCAAGAGCAATATCATGGGTCCTTCTCTGTTGTTGGTTTAATTAAAAATAACCTACTCTTGTCCTGGCGTCAGTCTTGGCTGAAGCAACTAGCGTCCAACCTCTCCGATCCACCCTCACCCCCACCCAGAGACAACCCTCCTGCCTCTGCCGCCCAGTGAAACCCCTGAGGTCTGTCCTTGGCCCTTCATGACCTGTCCTACACAGAAAACTCACACAGGTGGGTCTGGAAAGAAAACACAGAGAGGAGGAAAGGAGGAACCACTGCGCAGCCCGACATCCATCCAGCACTGGAAGAGGAGCCTGATGCCCTCCATGGCTCTGCCCTTGAGCTTTCCTTGCTGTGAGCGGGGAGGCTTGTGAGAAATAAGCTTTGTGAGAACAGCATGGCCCGTGATGAAATGGTCTATAGTGCATCACTCATCATTGCAGCCTGGATGTTCAAATAAGCTGCCAAAAGGGAGCCTTTCCCACCCTCTCCAGTCCTTGGTTTCCAAAACAGGTATTTTTTCTATGAGTAGAGCAAGGACTTCTAACTTGAAAACTGGAAACAAAAAAAGAAGGAAAGAAATCAAAAGGCTGAACTCATACTTGGTATATTTTAAAGTGTCCATTTTATTGCATTAAAGTCTGAACAGGCAGCCTGGTCTCCATACAACAGGGACCGTTCAGTGTTTCTTGGGACACTTACTTCTTGCCTTGCATGAAGAGGGAGACAGAGCATCTGATTTCTCTGTTTCATTTTAAATGCCAATGCTTATTTTGTTAATACATTTACATTCCAGTTTTCCTCACACGTAGTAAAAAAAGGAACGCTTTGGGGTTCTCCTAGATAGAAGCACATTAGCTTGGTTGTTTTTCAGGCAGCAGTAGCAGACTTGTGCTCAGAGCCTGGAGTTCAACCGTCAGCGAGGAGAGCGGACTTTGGGGAAAGTGAATTCCCATCTATGAAATGAATTTCTGATTAGCTGCAGAAATTTTCTGACTTGCTGCATTAACTGCAGCCAGCACTGGCTTAGGCTGGGAGAGGGACAAAAATCTATCTACAAAAAATAAAAGTATACGATACAGCCTCCCCAATGCTTTTTGCTCAGGCACACAAAACAGCATCCCAGGAATCCAGAAGGGCAGGTACCAGGTGCATTTCCTTCTGCAATGCTCAGGCTGAGAAATCTTTTAAAGCAGTTGCAGCACCTTTCGAATGAGCAGTGAAACTCATCCTTATAAGGTGGGAAAGCTCCGTGTTCTGCCGTTAGAAGACTGGAATGTGAGCACGGCAAGGATTGCTTCATATGAGCCCCTTATCTGAGAGATTGGTGATAAAATTGAAGACTTTCACGTGACACGAGAAGAATTTCTCCCTTATCTAAAGGAAGCCGGAGATATGTAAGTCAGAGGTACAACACGCAGGATGAGTTATGAGGAGGAAATGATGCAAAGGGGCCAGACAGTTTGGAAATCTGCCTGCTTGCTTGAGTGTGTCCTATTTTGTGCTTTAGAGGATTGTATTGACATCAATACAACATCAATTTTAGAAACACTTGACTGGAAGCTTGAATCTGCTGACTGTAGGGCAAAGCGACAAAATCCAAAGTCTTTAGGGATCCTCAAAGTGTGCCAGCCCTATTTTTGACCTCTCTTTGACATTGAATCGGGAGAAAGCGAGGGAGGATTTTGACATAAGCCTTTCAATCTATCAGTTATTTGTCATTTCCCTCAGGCAATTTTTCCTGAAAGCAGCAGCCTCTATGCCTCTTAAAATACACTGGGGGAAGACGCTGTGGTATCAAAATGGCTCATTTGCCTCTTACCAGACACCCACAATGTTTGCCCATAAGAGATTTTTCAATCATTTAAACCTTTGTTTTAAGATGGCTTGTTTCCTTTACGAGCAAAGAGGAAATGATACTTCTTGGTATAAAACACAGGCACGCCAAGTGTTAAATTCCAGCTATTTCCTCTGTACCCTTTTCAAAGCCTGGCTAGAAACGTCTTGCACAGTTGCAAGAAGCCTGTGCGGTCCTCGGCTTCTCTCAACACATCACTTTAGACAGCATCTCTCTTTATACTCCCTGGTTTATCTTCCCCTCACGTCACTCTTTCTGCATATTTCCTGTTTTCCTGCTCCCATGGTGTGGGGCAGGGGCATCGGGCAGCCCCATCTGCCCAGCCCCCCTCCCTGCCCAATCTGCCACCAGTCTCGCACCAGCGGGAGATGTTGTCCACCTTTTGGGCGTTCAGAGGAGAGACCCAGGTCTTACTTAGAATCATAGAATCATTGTGGTTGGAAGAGACCTTTAAGATCATCAAGTCCAACCGTTAACCTAGCACTGCTAAGTCCACCACTAAACCATGTCCCCAAGCACCACATCTACTGTCTTTTAAATACCTCCAGGGATGGTGACTCAACCACTTCTTGGGCAGCCTGTTCCAATGCTTGACAACCCTTTCGGTGAAGCAATTTTTCCTTATATCCAATCTAAACCTCCCTGGGCGCAACTTGAGGCCATTTCCTCTTGTCGTATCACTTGTTACTTGGGAGAAGAGACCAACCTCCACCTCGCTACAACCTCCTTTCAGGTAGTTGTAGAGAGTGATAAGGTCTCCCCCAGAGCCTCCTTTTTTCCAGGCTAAACAACCCCAGTTCCCTCAGCCACTCTTCATAAGACTTGTGCTCTAGACCCCTTACCAGCTTTGTTGCCCTTCTCTGAACACGCTCTAGCACCTCAATGTCTTTCTTGTACTGAAACTTATAATATTGAGGACAAGAAACTTCCTTTTGAAGAGACCAGAGGCTTTCCACATACTCATAAGTTTCCACGGAGGAGGCCAGACTTGATTCCTAAAATGAGACAGACCCAAACACCGCTAAGTTTCCCATTGGGAGCACATGACCTGATGGCCCCAATATGTCCTTCCTCCTTCCCTTTCTCTGGTTCTTTACAGCCTCTCCTTCTCCACGTTTCCTTTTGCCTGGTCTCAGTGCTTGGCCAAAATGCTGCTTACCCTACCCAGCACTGCATGATGGAAAGCCAGACATCACATCTTCCCTTGCCCGGTCCACGGACTCCAGCAAAAGTGGTTACAAGGCACAGGACTGCTGGTGAAACCAGAGGGCTGCAAGGGAAGGACCACAAGCTCACCTGGTCTCCAGGCAGCACAGACCCAGCAAACTCTCTATTTGGCCAGGAGATCCGCAAGGCAAAACCTAGGTACCACAAGAAGATTTCACCAGCGCTATTGTAGTTGTGGTGCTATGAGGCTGTGCCATGGCAGACGCTGTCTTTCAGACATGGTTTTTTTATCAAAAGACCTTGTCCTTCGTGAGGACCTCGGAGCATGTTTTGTAAAGAATAGCCCTGGGTTATTTTTATCAAAGACAATGTGGCCACTAGAAGTAGCATAAGGGGGCTCAGCATGACTTGCTTTTTTCCAGAACAATGGCCATTGTTCTAGTGTAGCTCAGGACAGTTTGAGCTCTTACCAACTTCCATTTTTATATAAACCAGGGGAAAAAAAATAGAACCTGACTCCCTAGCTGGGCAGAGCTGCAGTGGTTTCTGCACTGCTAGTGTGACTAAAATGTGGTAAAAACACAATCCAGTCTCTCAAGCCAGGAGATAGGATGAATAAGAAAATGTTAGAGGAATCATGCTTTTTTGGACTGAGTAACCCGAACAAAACTGTCCCTGCTCTGAGCCGGCGGTTAGGCCAGATATCCTCCAGGGGTCCTTTCCAACCCAAATTATCCGACAGTACTCAAGAACGACAGAGTCCTACTGAAAAATTTGTGCTGAACTTTCACAGACGTTAAACCAGAACGCGATTCAAGCTCCTAATGCCTTTTTACGTTATAACTCTGGGACTTGATGTGGTTTTCTGGTTTTGTTTCTAAGCAAACCACGTGGAAGCACCCAGGGCCTCCCCTGGTGCAGAGCTCCCAGCAGCCAACCCTCCCGGCCTTGCGGCTCAGCCAGTTCCTCCCACCCGGCGGCCCATGCATGTTCATGTCCTCCCTGAGGGCAACACCCTGCAGTGGCAGCTCTTTCCAAGCCTCCCCCTTGGAGCTGGAAGGAGCGAGAGACCTGTCTGTAGCTAGAGATTAAAATGCAAGACCTGAAGTTTTCTCAGCAGGACTGAGTGTAGAGCGAATGCTGCTTCTGCTCTTTCAGGGGAGGTTGAAGGAAGATACTGGCCCTGTTCCTTCTTCAGGGCGTCCATCCCAGGCTTATCTGAAAATAGACACCTACGCTGGGACCAGGCTGGTCTGAATGTCATCTTGTGCCTAATAAAAGGGGATGGTGCAAATGTGAGAGGGTGCTAGCACACGCAGCACGGGGCTGTGCTCAGGGGAAACCATAGTCCTTGCTTTGAAACATCCACATCAATGGTGGCCATGGAGGACTGGGGGGGTCTCTGGGCTGCTTATGTGGGCAGAGACCAGAGGGAAACAGACACGCTGCCAGGAGGGATGAGTTTGCTGCAAGGAGGTTGGTACTTCTGCTGAACCAGGCTGGAGAACGGTGGCAGGAATTTTTCAGCTGTTCGCACCCGTCTCTAATTTCTCCCACCAACGCTCTGGCAGAGCTGAATTCTATTGATGTCTAAGAAACTCTTGGAGCTGGTTTCTTCTCTCAGGGTGTTCTAGATGTATGCAATACGCTGTGGCTATGTTCCCAAAAACCTGTTGGATGGGCTGAATTTTGTAAATATAAACGCTAAGTCACAGATAAATGAACAAAGCAGATACAAGAGAAAATGCTGCTGTAAATCCAAGGTGTGCCTCTTCTGTAGCTTTATTTGGGAATCAGGAAGACGCTACCACTCAGCCCTGTTCAAGGTAATGGTACTTCTGCTATTGGGCACACACAATTTGGACTGGACCCAGACCCTCTTTCTCCCTCTCTTTTTTTAATTGCTCTTTCCATAATTACCACTATTGTTGTGTGTAGGTTTTTTCTTTCCCTTGTGAAAGTTTTCATTACTTGAGTGCAAAAGCTATGATGCAAATGGGAGTCACTCCCAGAGAGTGCCCGAGGGCTTGCGTGCAACTGCGCTGAGATGGGTCATGCTGCAAAATAAGAAGGGTCAGGGGACACGTTCCAGACCAGCTGGCATCGGTGAAGATGTTGTACCATCGCTGTGCTGCAAAAGAAGTGCAAGCGCCATCAGCCTTGGCCATGCCCCAGAAGAACCTGCATGGTTGGGCTGAGACTCGCCTGTCCTCTGTGGTGGTTGTGTAGAAGGGGTTGGGCTTTCTCTCCCCGGAGCTATTTGAAGGGTCTTGGCAAGCAAGGAAACTGGCCCTGGAGAGGAAACTCAGCAATTGCACAGTGCTGACAAATGTCCAGAGACAACAAACCACAAAAGCATGGAGAAAACAGGGAGCCTTGTGCCCTCCACTTTGTTTTTCGCTTGTAGGGATCTCAGGTGTCATGCACAGAGAGACCAGACATCTGCAGACAACCCCGTGATACTTAGGTTTTATATTTAGCTACAGCAATGTAACTTGTGGCTAATTTGCTGGTTTAAGAAAATAGAATCAGAGGGGAGTGAGGTTATTTACATGTTTCAGTGAGACCCACACAGCCTGTTCCAGCAGCTCTACAGCCCCAGCCTCAGCCCCTGGGCGGAAGGGATGTGCATGTAGATGCCACTAGGCTGGGAGCTGCGCTCTGCTCTACTACTAGCAGACCCTATGTGAACATTTTATAAAGTGATATTCCAATAACCTTAAGCTCATATACTCTCCACTTTCCTGTCACTCCTGTCAAGCAATGGTGCTAAACTGAACTCAGCACAAGGGAGACCTGGGTACCTCTCAAAATCCAAAATGGAGCCTTGCTTGAGTCAAGTGATAGAGAATTTTGTATATTTATTTTCTACCATGTCAATTGTGTACTTTTTGCATTGGCTATCATTCAAAGAACGGCGACTTTGAAATCCAGGGAGATGGAGGGGGATGTTTGGTTACTTTTTTGCCTTAGCAGAAAATCATCCTTGAATAAAGAGCCTGGAAACATGATTAATCCCAAAGCTGAATGTTTCAGAAATTATGAGTATGTGGAACAGAGTCTATGCACAGACCTATGGTGGAAATTGTTTCACAATTTTGTCTGCTAAGAATCACAGGGCGCCCCAACAAGATGCTGTCAGGACAGAACTTAACCAGAACTTTGAGCAAAAACCCTTCATCAACCAAGTTCCTATTTGTGTAGTGCTAGGGCTGAATTTGGCACTGCTTTGGCAGGGGTTTGCAAATGGGTAATTTGCATGTAAGTTCTCTTAGCTTCTTAGTCAAATATTCATACTTTTTTTCCCATTATTCTTCAGAGTACCAGGTACTTGAGGTACTTGAGGTGCACTTGGGTACGCTTGGATCTGAAAGAAAACAGAGAGAGGGGCTAAAATACGCTTCATCGGCTGTGGGTGGAGGTCTATCACCAGAGAACTAGAATTGTTTCTCTGAGAGCATATTTCCAGCTCTGGACCTGAGAAAGCTATGAGCATTAGAAAACACAGAACGGTGTCTATTAGTAGTTGTAATGATTTGCAGTAGAAAGTAATATATTCCACTGTATTTCACAACAAATATTGTCAATTCATTTTACACAAGTGGCAGCCCTCTTAATTTTTTCACATTTTCCCCTTCTGAAACTACTAACCGTCCAAGAAGGAACAAACCGCCTTTATAAACAGACAGGCAGACAATGCCACAAGGGTTTTTCTTTTATGTGGGTGTTGCTATAGAGAAAGACAGATTATAATCTAGGGCTATAGCCCCTGGGGTATCTCGAGAACCATCTAAGTTCATCTGTGACAGTGGAAGACCTGGAACGGGACCTCATAAGAAATAATCAGGATAAATCACAAAATATTAGCATCTTGGCATTTCCAATTCCTCTCTGACAGACTGCAGCTCTGTGAACAGTGTGTCCCAGAGACGGCGGGTGTCAGAAGGATGTTCAGAAGAACAGGATAGTGCCACAAACCCACCTCAGCCACAGAGCTGCTGAGTCTTACAATAAGACCAGGTCACTTTCTTTTTCTTCCCAGGCTTCTATTTTCATCACTACTTTTCAAAATCCTGGCTGATGCAGTACCTGAAAGATGCTTTTTTTTAGCTCACCCTTACAAGGGATGGTAGAGAGTGCCTGTGGCTCTTTACCACAACAGCAGAAGGAACCTTTCCAAGGCTCATGCTTCATTAGTTCAGCTTCTGCAGCCATAACACTTCGGGTACAACATACATAACCTGTGCGATGATTACTGCAAGAGAAGAATCCTTGTTTCCTTTTTCTGCCCCAGGGTCTGCACGCTGCCATCAACCATGGGAGACTTTCTGCTGGCCCCGTCTATAACTCAGCTTCCAAATACCTGCAAGCTCAGTTATCACAGGTATTACTGCAGTAAAAATACCCTGTGAGATGAGGTCTTTTTTTTTTTTTTAAAGGTAGAGATGAGTGATTAGGAGAAAGGCCTTGTGGCCACTGACCTTATGGTTCGTTCTCGTCATCTCTCTCTTCCCTGGATGGGCATGTCCTCGCTTCTTGTCCAACAACTTTGAGACAGTGACGCCTGGTTAGGATCAGCTTCTCAGACCTGTGGGTCAAAAGCAAGACATACCAGGCTGCATGTCACCAAAATGCTAAGATGGAAGAGGAGACCATGGTAACAAGCATCTTGGCTGGAGAATTGACCTTGACTGAGTGGAAAAATGATGTGGTCAGGCATCAGGATACACAACAGCCACAGGGCCACCTCTGCAGGAGGCTGGCTCTCTTCTTCCAAAGGACAGGCAGCAGCTGCCACCATGAGACTGAGCAAAAACAAGGCCTTTTTCTCTGTCTCTCTGTCCGTGTAAGGTTCGTTCATCTGGAAGATAGCATTCCCAGGAGGTAGCCCGTTGCTGTTTGGGGATGAGGAGATGACACCGGGGATATGCTTTGGAGAGCCTGGGCTTCATACCTGTAACCTTTCCCAGACACTTCATGGAAATTGATTTCAACTTATCCCTGCAAATGGAAGAAAAGCAGATGTTTGCCACGGGCCAAGGCTTGTGTAGGACAGATGAGATGGGGCTAGTGATTCAGTGACAGAGGAGCTGCGTTAGGCACATGCCAAGGCTGCAACAACCTCTTCCCAACCTCTTCTCCCTCACCCGGAGTGAGGAAAGAGTGGGTCCCACTGTGTCAGCCCCAAGGCCAGAACCCTTCTGCCTGTGATGGGGCTCCCACCACACCCCTAAAGCCGCCAAGCCCTCCTACAGCACTGCTCTCACTGAATGTAAGGGGTCAGAGACCTGCTGCCCTGGCCTCCAGCGCACAGGCAACAGAAACCTGAGGTGTAACTGTTCTGATGCTTAAAAGCTTCCATTTCATATCTATAGCAGCATGAATGGCTATGAGTTTGCTGATGGTCATGGCAGGGTTGTTCTCTCTCTTGAGTGCCCACGTGCTCTCTGCTTCCCAGAGCCTGTTGCCCCCACAGGCTGCCTCCCTGCCGGCTGAAAGTGCAAGTGCTGAAACCCCATCCACTTCTGTGCTGTGAAGAGGATGGGGTAGGCACGTTCGGGTTTTTTTTGGCCAGGAATAGTGATCGTGAGTTTGCTGTTGACCATTACACATGAGAAAACTTCATCCTCCTCTATATTAACAAGTGCCTCTCCTTTTTCAGCAGGGGAAGACCCAGGGGAGCTGTAAGGGCAGCTTTCACTTTCCAGAGAGGAAAGCACCACCGCTTTCCGCCTGTGTGCTGGAGGGCAATATAAAGCAGCGAATCTTTACACAGCCGGTTATTTAAACAGCACAGATGTCTGGAGCAGTCAGCCCACCCCCAAACTGCCCACTCAGGATTTCTTCCTCTTGCCCCTAGCTTGAGTTTGGCCCTCCATTTCTCAGCTTCAGTCCTAACAGTCTCCCACTTCGGCTCAGGAGAGAGCCCGGCAGGGGCCACGGATAAGCCAGGTGCTGCAGGAGGGAGGGAGAGAGGAGCCGCCCCGAGGAGCCAGCACCAAGCAGGCCTGGGACCCCCCCAGCCAGCGGGATGGTATCGCCCCCGCTGCTGCTCGGTTGCCATCGTACTCCATACAAGGCTGGAAGGTTTCCACCTTTCCTTCCCCGCGGCTGTGCTGCGGGGGGGTGAGCTGGCCCGTGGGAGCCAGCCTTACCGTAGATGGCTGTGAAAACCCTCAGGCTCCCGGCCAGGCACCCTGGGGCCAGGCACAGCCCAGGCTGGGGGAAACCTGGGGTGCGGGGGTAGCATGGGCCACCAGGATAAGCAGGGGCACTCAGCTCTTGTCCCCATGCCAGGTGCTGGCCACCGCTGGAGCTGGGGAGAGACAGAATGGGTAACGGTGAGTCCAGCCCACAAGTGCTGCAGTGATCTGGCTTGTGTGCATCACTTATCCAGGGTGATCCGGTCAGGTCAACTGCTGGGCTGGACAGCAGTTGCACAAAACCCCTGTTTAAAGCTTCAGATGATGTCATGTAAAAGCCTACGGTTTGATTCCCAGGCATCTGTCATGGAAGCACATCTGTTCTTCCCATGACAGGAGCAAAACTGCAGGGAAGGCCTCTGCTTGGTGCCTGCTCTGCCAAAAAAAGAAAGCCAAAGCAGCATTTTCTAGATTTTTTGCTGATCTCCTAAAGGTCAGGAAAGAAACATGTACCCATAGGGGTTAATTGGTTGGTCCAGCAAAAGATATGAGAGAGTGATGTCCTGACAGGTGGACTTCAGGCTTAATGTGAAGTCTGCTCCACCACTTCATACTATTTATTATTCCTCAGCCCCTTCATCTCCCTCTCTGCTATTGAGGAAATAGCTGAGGCTTTCTCAGGGGAAAAAAGATATTAAAAACCAGAATAAAAACATGGAGAGGAGGATGCTCTGGGAGAAGCTCTTAGAGATAGGGGAAGACCTGCCTGTGGGGCAAGAAATTCTCTAAACAGTGAAGATGACTTCTGAGCCCTGGCCCTGATGGCTGGGCTGCAGCCACAGAGAGCAGCCGTGGGGCATGCATACAGTCAGCAGTCCAGACTGAACGTGGTGGTGGCTGGGCTGCCCCAAGAGTGTCCTTCCCTTGGTCTGAAAGTGCAACTGTCTGCGTTTCTCATATCCCTCTTTACTTGCTGTGTTTCAAAGCTGTTTTTATGGTAGGCTTGGAGGGAAGGCACGAGCAGGTAGTCATGGCTCAGAAAAACCAACCGAGGCAAACCGCTACAGGGGAGCCCAGGGCTTGCGCTGCTGGTGTGGAGCCTCCTCTTACAAACAAAATCACAGGTGTACATTATGTGAGAAGACACGGAGGAGGGGGAATGCCTACCAAAGAAGAGATTAAAGGAAGCTGGGGAGAGCAGCTTACCTAGTTTGCTTGCTGAGTGGCTGCCCCTGCTGTGTGCTGTTGCCCACCAGCATTTCCTCACTTGTTGAGTGTCTTCTCCAAGCTCCATTTTACAGCACTGGATGTATTGCTCCACAAGTGTCACCTTCCTGATAGTGGAGCTGCTGGAAATATAAGGGTATGAGGTTTGCTGCTGCTTCCCAAATAAGAAGCTTTCTGATGTAGGAGGTAACTTTGCACTGTGCAGTTTGATTTGAGGTAGCTGTGCACAGTTGCTCCCACTGTACAGAAAAGAAACAGCAAGGAGAATGAGCCAGTTAGGAGAAAAGCATAATGTACACGATGATTTTCTGTGCAAAAGCATGCATAACCCATAGCTGCTGCTATGCAGCAGTTTTTGCACCTGCAGCTCAACTGTTTCTCCCTGATATCCCAGGGCAGCCTTTGGAGCACCAGATGATGTTACAGGAGCCTCGATTAGCATCCATGTAAGTGTACATAAATGTGTGGTTATATTTTTTTCACCTTAGTCAACTCTCTCAGCTGAGTCAAGTTCCTGCTGCAGTCATGCTGCAATGTGCTTTACACATGGGCATCTGATGGGACTGTCTAGGTCAGGTTCCATGTCTGATTTTACATTTTTACATCCCTGCAGCTGTAAACGCTTTTCTTCCATGGTTAGTCTCCTTACAAATGTGTCATGTTGCTTCATGGTACTGCCTTACCCTCTGAGGCTGACTGTGTTGCAGGGCTATGAAACAGAGCTGGAGGGGATCCCAAAAGATGACACAGGGTTCATCCTCCAGGCTCATGGTGGGACCAGTTGTCCTTGAAGTTTAGCCTTTCTTATAGCTGTCCTACTTGTTCTTTAAGGACTCCAGCAGTGGAGATTCAGCAGCTTCCTTTGGTGGACTACTCAAGTACTTTGCTATCCTGACCGTTCGGTGATTCTCTGGTGGCTACGGCAAATGGGTTATTGTCTTCCGCTTTGCAGTAAACTTCTACATATTTGAGGTCTGCTGCTGTGTCTCACTCGTTTTTTCTTCCCTAGACTAAACAAGCCTGCTTCTTTCAGTCTCCCCTCAAAGGTCAGGTTTTCTAGACCTCTGAGCCTTCTCGTTACTTCTCCTTTGGACTCTCTCCAGCTGATGTGTATCTTTCTTAAAAACTGGCACCCAGAGCCAGACGGAGCACTCCATCCAGGGCCCTACAAATGCTGAGGGGAACAGAAGGTTTCGTTCTCATGTCCTACAAATGACACTGCTGTGTATATGTACGTCTGGGCATGGATTTCCTGGGGAAGGCCTGAGAGAGCTGCAGCTCTGGAGTTACATTGGCTTGCGCAGCACACGTACCTTGCCATGCTGCTGCAATTGCACAGTGTTCCCTGGCCGCTCACAGTACAGCCCACTCCAGATCTGTTGATATCTCTTCTTCTGTGTTTGCTCTGCACATATAACTAACCTAGCCTTAAAAGCAATGCAATGCAAAGCAAAGTTACGCCATCTCGCACCACGAACTCCTCCACCTAGAATCAAAGACTGCAGTAGCCGCCTGGCCTGCTTGCATTGTATCACATTTCTACCATCCATCACCCTCCATGGTTCCCCCTGTGGGATCATCCCGGGCCTGCATTGTGCAGGGAGCAAAAATTGTGAGCAAATGAACTTCATGCATGATCAGGTCTTACACCAGCTCTCTGCAGCCACTGCATAAGCAGCCTGTCGGGGATGGAGTGGCCGCGTGACCAGAGCACTGAGCTCTCCGGTAATCCGTTTCCGAGGCATTATCCTTGGCAGCCCCGGTGTACGCTGGAGCAGACCCATGGCTGCTTCACACACCCTGCAGATCTCCCCCTCTAGGGATTCTCCTCTTGTGCAAAACTGCACCATGGACGGACGCATGGAGCCTGGGGTCTCCAACCGACTGCAGACCACTGAGACAGCACATGAAAGCTTGGGCAAGCATCCCCAAAGCGCTTTGCTCTAAGGATACCTGAGTGTAGTGGTGGTTTTGGTCAGGCAGGGATTGCTGACACACTGTTGCAACAACTGTAACCTACTGTTGCATGCCCTGACTGTACCAGCTGTAACTGTAATGGACCCAGCACATCCCAGAGCAGCGGGAGATGGCATAGCAATCACTATTTCGGCTCTGGCCAACGTCAGGCTCGCAGGTTAGCCACAGAGCCGTGCGGGAAGGGAGCTGGTGCAGCGTGCTGTTGCTGAAGTACGATGAGGAAGCTGTCCTCCTCAGAAGAAATGAGACGTTTCTTGGCTCGCTCTTGGGAAAGTCATTCCACGCCGTGGCCAGAAAGGGGTTCTGCTTGAAAACAGCCTGAGGATGCCGCTGTAAAAGTGATACTTGGAGACGGGGTAGGGCTGTTCTTTCCAAACTTTGTGCTAGAAAATCGCAGACCTGCAATTATGGAGAACATCAAAGTGAAAGAAAGGGATTCTAAGTGAAGTTTTTAAGCTGGGGCTAAATAATGATAGATCTGAGAGTTCAGTGACTCTCCTAAGAAAAGATTTTCTGTGAGGGCAAGGGTGGAGCTGGAAAGAGACTAATCCCTGTGCTTGCCTTCCCGCTGCCATCTTGCTGCTGTTCCCTTTCCAGAAAGACTTCACAACACTTGCCTCCAAAGCCTGACACACTTGCTCCACAGCCAGTTTTGGTGCCTGGGAAGCGAGAGAAGCAACAAATTCTTCCTCCTGCATCTGCAAGCCACGGGCACGTCATCTGGCAAGCTCCACTCAGCCAGAGAGCAAGAACAAGAGACTCAAATTTGAGTCTCCCCCTTGGCAGCACCAGGAACAAGCCAGCCTGGATTTCATCCGCAGTCTCCAGAATTAAGCAGGCTCTCCTGCTTTCTCACTGCCTTGGCCGTGTGGAAGGCACAGGTTGGATCTGCCTTTCAGAGCTCTGCTCGTGGAGGTGGGTACCTGCTGCAGCCCCTGCTGCACCACGGCCTCTCCTGCGCCTCACGCAGCCTCTCCCCCTTCAACTGCCTCCCCCAAAAGAGACTGCACTGAGCATGGCCTGGATCAAGCCTTTGGCTAGTACACGGATATACCAGTTGTCAGGGACTTGTGTGCTTATGGTCTCCAACTTGAAGCGTGCTCTCTTCTACACTTTAATCCATTCCCTGACTCTTGTAGGAACATGAAAAATGCTGTTGTCTTTAGCACCTCTGGTTCCTGAGCCTGCTTATCATTTGGGCCAGACAGAGGTACTGTGCCGGGGCTGTGAAATGGGATGGTCTTTCAAGACTGACACAGAAAACCGAAAGGGCTGAGCAAAGACGGCCACAAAGACCTGCCCCTCAGTACAGTGTCTGTGCCCGTAACCATAGAATAAGGATGCTAACCCCACTGAGGTGGTTATTTCGCTGTACAGTGTGTTTCATGGGTATCTAACATGACTTTGTAGGTCAGGTACCATTGTCTGATTTTAGCCTCTATGTCCCTCTGCAGAACTAGCTCAGCAGCTGCCGGAGTCGAGCCTGTTTCAGCATGATGCTCCTGTGCACTTCCATGCAGCAAACACCTTCCTCTTCAGGGGTGAAGGGAGGAAGCAAAGGGAGGTATATGGGCAATGTTGGTCAAGTACTCAATTTGCCTTGCAGGATCAAAGTAGATACAACAGGTACATGATAAAATGAATATGAGACTGGATGTATAATTCTTGATCCTATTGTTGCTCAAGTGACACTGTGAAAGCAAAGGGAGCAATCTAGGGTATATTCTGCTAGAAAAGTAAAATCAGTGGTCTTACAGGAGGAAAAAAAGAACCATCATTTTCAAAAAATGACAGGCTTCAAACAATATTAGCCAATGCTTACTGTGTGAAGACAGCTGTGTAAGTCACTTTGACCTTAAAGCCCATGTTCTGAACAAGCACAGCTGACCCCCAGTCAGTGGGAGGAGGTTGCACAAGTACCTGAAGAACAGGTTGTCCCAGCAGCCACATTAGCTCCACGGTGCGGGGCTGGGGAGCTGATTTTGGAAGTTCAGGTAAATAGGAAGGAAAATAAAGGGAAAGAGGACTTAGGATGGTGAGGGCAGGATAGAAGAGGAATACAAGTCAGATGAAGGGGCCCTGAAGGAGAGAAATGTTTCGTACTTGGGAGCTTCCTCCAGGACCCTTTTTCCCCTCCTCCAAATACGGCATCCCTGCCTTGGTTGTTCCTTTTTTGCCTTCCTTCCACCTACCCCTGGATGACCATGGCACTTATTCCATGGCACTTCTTAAAAGCACAAGTTTTACTCAATCTCTGGGCATAAGCCCCCCCAGTCCCCAGTCCCCCATGAAGCATGGAATACCCCACTAAACTCCACCAAATTAATGTCTGCATCTCAGAGGTGCTGAGTTTTTACTGGTAACAGGTCCTGGACTAGGGAAGTGGAAATGATGAAAAAGAGTGTAGCTTGTTGAATTCTTTACCGTAA
Organism: Burhinus oedicnemus; assembly: GCA_008921705.1. Lineage (NCBI taxonomy): Eukaryota > Metazoa > Chordata > Aves > Charadriiformes > Burhinidae > Burhinus > Burhinus oedicnemus. Next base: position 293,346 of record VFFE01005256.1, read on the forward strand.
AAGCCCAACACGCAGTTCAAATTTAAGTGCTAAATCCCCGAGCTACAACTTTTTTGTATGTCTGCAGAATATAAGCACTGAAACTTGGCTGTGAGGCTTCCCAAAACAAAAGTCAAGGGCCACTTCAACACAGCCTTGTTCATTGTTGTACAGTGACCGAGCTCACCTGCCGGGCGTCATTACAGAAGCTTATGGATGTTCTTGGCAAGAAAACAGATATCTCCCCAGGGAAGCTTGTGACCTGTAGCTAATATGCTAAGCACAAAGAGAAAGCACAGCAAACAGTAACCAGAAATACCCCAATGCCCTTGGGCTCCTTCCTCTTTTCATGTTGCAAGCTGAAGAAGTGGGATGTATGTCCAACCGTTCCCACGGTGGCTCTGCCCGCTGCCCTACAAAAAACCCACTTTGCCTTCACTGGATCAGAAAGACCTTGTTGGAGACCCCTTGGTCCAGCAAGGTTGGAGTAATACCCCAGGAAATCAGCAGCAATCTTTTACAGAGGAGAACTCTAGGAGACTAAATAAGGAAAACCAGAGTACTGCTGTGGTTACAGGTATCTCTCACATCAGCAGCACCAGCTGCTGCAGCTCCTGTTGCTGCTGTGCCTCCCTCTCCCATTGCGAGCTCGTCTCTTCCCCTTTGTGGTGCTGGTACAATTCTTTGCAAGGGCAAGGGTCAAGTGGATCCGGGAACTATCCCAAGTTTAGAAACAATCTTTTTCTTTTCCCTCCTCACTGCTGCCCGTAAGTTCACAAAACTCTGGCCAAGAACACTCTCTCGCTTTTGTTAAGGAGTCCATGAACAGCTAAGAGTTGGTATGGGGTGAGGAGTGAAAAATTAAGGTATTTCCCAGAAATCCAGGCAAGAATTTTGAGAAGTGAAGATCATGAAGTTAGCAATACAAATGGGAAGGTCAATTAGGAGAGAGGCTCTAATACGCTAGAAACCTTGCAGTTTAATACACTAGAAACCTCACAGTTGTTCTTGATTTCATTACATTTTATTGCACTGATGTTGTACATTGAATCACTTAATCCATCCTCTGCCCTGCGCAAGAAGAGATAGGTAAATGTGTAGGATTGCTGATATTGGCAGTTAATAACATTTTTCTATTTATACTACCACCAGCCTCTGTAAGAGGGATCACTAGGTGTATTTTACACAGCTAAGAAGAATAACATTATGACTACGGGGATTAGGTGCTTTGAAACTCAACTCCAAGGAACCAAAGAGGCAGTATCCAGAACATTCAGCCTCACAGAAACCCATCATATGTCTTTGGGCTTGGATCTCCATGGTGCTGAGCATTTCCTGGAAAATGCTGAAAATCCTTACTCACTGAACGGCAGCTGAGAGCTCTCACCACATCTGGGGAGGTGTGAAAAGGGGCTTTCAATAATGGGCTCTTAAACTACAAGGCTGGGGAAGCAATACAATAGGACCCCCTGCCTTAAAATACAAAGCTCAGAACTTCTCTCAAGGAATGTGTTTGCTTCCCTCCTCCCTTTGTTTCCCCAGATCTTGCCAATTCCCATATTCTTCCAGATTCCTCAGGTTGGAAGTGTCCCGATAAACATGAAAAACTAGAAGGTAGGAAAATTCTTGGACATGTTTGTTGTGTCTAAACTATCATGTGATCAGGCTGTTGGTTCATAACTTCTGTTGCTGGGTGTTCATCAAATTTTTGTAAGAAATAAAAATTGGCCTTTTCTCTTCAAACCCTGATGATTTACATATTTCCCCAATGTAAATTCCTCCACTCTGCTTGTCAGAAAAACAGCCATCATCATCTGCACCTCTCTGCAGTGCCAAACAGTGAAGTTTCTTTCAAGTCCATCGCCATCTCTTCAGAGTGATAGGACTATTTTGCATTCCCCAACACTTCATCATAAAGCGCGTCCAGGAGGATTTCTGAAGTGCCTGGTAGTCCTAGATTCCTCAGATCTGGCTCCCCTGAGCTGGGATGCCCCAAGTGGCCTGGTTTCCCAAATGGTCTCAAAATGGAGACATCTTGCATTGCTTTTGAAAATAATGGATATTACTGTAGTTACATATTTAAATAAACTTTCTACTCCGAGTGATGCATGGCAGGGTAAATACAAGTGTCTGAATGATGCAGAACAACTCCGATAATTATATTTGTTTTTATGATGTCTGCAACTGTATACAAGGAGCATCATGTGACACATAAAGACAGAGGACCATACAGAGCATCTGTCCATTATGCAGTTATTTATGCCAAGACATGAAAGAATATATCCAATTTCACCTCTAATGTTTGTAAGAAGCAGAAAACAAATTCCTCTCTTTTGGAAGACGAGCTCACTGGTGTAATTCAGGGCTAAATCCTGCCTGATGTTGAGCATTTCTGCTCAACTCATCCTGATGCTTTGCAGCATCCTTCCAGTCCATTCTCAGCATCCCCCTCTCACACATTCATGGGCCACAAACTCTGTTTCCTCCGAATCTGGATGAACTGGGGCACGGGCTCGCTCTGCCCTGGATGGAGTCTTTGGCTTTCCTCTCACTTTTGTGAGAGATACCACCCTGCTTCTCAGTGACACTACCAAGGGAAACTAATAATGCTATTGTCATTTTTTCCCCCTCTACTTGTTTAACTGACAGAAACCCACGTCAAGCATTTCCGTATCAGTACACTCCTTAACGGTTTGTGTTTCTTTGCTAGGAAGCTGCTAGATGAGCCAAATGCACTTTAAGTTTAGCGTTTTCTTGTTAAACAGGTTATTTGCAGGCAGAAAGCGGCAGGTTTGTCTGGGAGGCCTGGCACAGCACGGTGCACGGAGGGTCACGCCGGGCGGCTGTGGCACCACACAACTGCAGCTGTTGACCCCAGGTGTGAAGCTTCGGCCGCCAGTGCTGGCAATCCTAACCTTGACCAGCGGTTGACCAGTCAGAAGCAAGAGAAAATAGTTATTTTTTTGGCATCCTAGGGGCAGGCACCCCTGCGTGACCCCACGAGGAAGCTGTAGGACTGCAGAGCTGTGACTGAACACCCTCACGTCAGGGCCGGGATCACAGGCCGCCAGCTCTGTCACACGGAAACAGCCTCCCGGTGACAAAATGCTGCCCGGACCCGCGCAGCTCGGCCACCCCCCGGCACCGCTCGGCTGCTCCGCCCGTGAGGGCGGATCTGTGAGGGGGCCCGCTGCCGGTACGGCCTCCCGCGCACCCGCGCCCCGTCCCGCCGCGGAGCCGTTGAGGGAAAATGCCCCGAAAGCGGCACTGAGCCGCCCCGCATCGCCCCTGCCCCGCGGGCACCGACCCCTCCGCCCGCCCGTCCTCTGCCTCAGCCGTCGCCGCCGCCGCGGGGGAGGTGCTGGGGGCGGGGCGGGGCGGAGCGGACCGTCCTCATCCCGCTTATCGCGGCGGCCGGGTACCGTGACGGACGTGCGGGGCGCGCAATGAGCGCGGCGCTATCGCTGGGAAATGCAGACTCGGCCGCGGATCCCGGCCAATGAGAGACGCGGGGGCGGGCCGCAGGCGGCGCGGTGCTGCGCGCGGCCGAGGTGGAGAGGCAGGAGCGGGCGCTGCCGCCGCCTGCTCGGGCTGAGCGGCCGCGGGGCCGGGCACAGCGGGCAGCCCAGCGGGACGGACAGGACGGGGACGGGCCGCCGCAGCAGCCGCCATGGATCACTACGACCCGCAGCAGACCAACGACTACATGCAGCCGGAGGAGGACTGGGACCGGGACCTGCTCCTCGACCCGGCCTGGGAGAAGCAGCAGAGGAAGGTGAGTGCCCCCCCCCCTCCTTCCCCTCACACACACGCACACACCGCGGGGCCACCGGGACCCGGCCCCGCCGCCCCCACCGGCCGCGGCGGGGCTG